>KQ464113.1:0-184016 GCA_001304625.1 Trametes sp. AH28-2
GTCGGGTTGGGCCAACGACGCTCGCGTTTCGACGCGAGCAGGGTATCTAGACGCAGAGGTAGAGAGAGAGAGCTCAGGAGAGAGAGAGGAGACCGGTTCGCTTTGTGGGTTTTCTCGGGGAAATTCAGACGCAGTAGAGGGAGAAATTGAGTCGCAGGCGGAGAGATACAAGGCAGGGAGAGAAGGAGCCTGGTCCGAGACGGGGGTATAGGCGCAGATGCTAGGTACGCCGCCGTCCCAGTCTAAAAGCACCGCGATTTCTTCGCTATCGCAGTCAAGCAGACTCGGTACGCGCAGGGAGGTGGGGAGGTCGGTCACGAAATAAATCGAGCCTTTGCCTCGCGGATTGGTGGGAATCGTCGCGATTTGACCGGTGTTCGGACAGCGGATCGTGATGGTCTGTTCCTCGTTGGCGAAGTTCTTCACCACGCTCTTGGTCAAGACGTCGAAAGGCCGGCCGAGCAGCATGTCGTACGCGGCATTGCGTGGACCTGGGACCTGGAGGTAGAGCACGATGTCCGCGACGCAGAAGGGTACGTTCCGCACCAGACCCAGCGACTTATCGACCTCTCCACCTCTCCACTGCATGTTGAGGCGGATCGTGGGGTCGTACGCCAGACCCAAGGCGTGGCAGACGTTCTCGGACATGGCGATGATCATGCAACCCGGATCCACGATCGCCTCGACGTACTCCTTGTTGTCGACCAGTCCTACAATCGACCGCAGCGCGTGAGACTCGCGAGCCACGCTGAGCGGAGTGGGATCCGAGGAGGGGGCCGCGCTACGCAAGTACGCCTCGTATAAGTCCGGAACCACCAGACCTCCAGGCTCTAGCGGCTGGCCGCTGCAGGAGACGTCCGCCGCGAGGTACTCCGCATAGTCGTCCACTCCCACGTAGCTCACGGACCGCTGAGCGTTTGGAACCCGCTTAGGCGTCACCGCCTCGCGGTACTTCGCGCGCAACTCCGGCGAGATAGACAGGAGCTCCTCGGGGGACAAGGTGATGACCTGGGGCCTTCATGGTGCGCTCGAAGATGGCCCCCGCGATCTTCGGGTCGTAGATCGGCACCTGATTCTTGTAGGCTCCCTCGCGGTCCGCGTCCTTGCCCTTCGGCGGCGGTGCCGCGAAGTTCCGCGTAGTAGGCGGCGCGTAAACTGCATCGCGAGCCTTCGCGAACGGGTGCTCAGGCCTAGACGGCACGGGGGGGTCCTCGACTCGGTGGAAGGGCGTAGGAGAGCGGTTCTCGACTCGCGAGCCACCAGCCCCCCCGTTCGCGGTCTTAACAGTCGCGTCCTGGACGACCCGCTCCTGTCCCTGTTCTCCTCGTCGGACTCCGAGAGACGCTTCCGCCCGATGAGGTAGGTGGTCATCGCGAGGAACTCGCGGTAGTAGCTGGACAGCTCTCCGATGCTGGTGATCGGGTTAGCGGCCCTCGCGGCCACTAGCGCCTCGACGTCCGCGACGGAGAACTTGCGCGTATCGCCGGCACCAGGGTAGAGCGCGAGGATGTCCGTCTTGAAGTCCTCGTAGGTCTTGTCGTCCGCGGCGTAGGAAGGCAAGCTCTCGCAGAGCTCGCTGTCGTCGATGGGGAGGTACCGCGTGACCCACCTCTTCTTCGCGGCATCATTCTCCACGCCAGCGATGTCGAATAGCGTCTCAAGATCTTGGAAGAAGCGGCGGAGGGTACGCGGCTGCGCGGGATCGAAGACCGGGGCACTCGAATGTCGCGGCGCGGGCATCGCGGGACGCCGTTCCGCCGGATACGCGTTGTCAAGCACCAAAATGGATTGGTACTTGGACATGCAATATTCACCAGGGAAAAGGCTAGCAGACACCACACATCAGGCAGCACCCAGCCACCACCAGCTGAAGGTCAGGGGCATCAGTAAGCACCCTTGGCTAAGACGGCACCCTGCTTAGTCATATAGCACCACAAACCTTGGTAATTACCACCACCACGCACCCCAGAACTCGTTACCGCAGAAACACCCCACTGTGGCCCCTACCCCACTCAGCCCCACACTACCCCGCTCGACTCCGCACCTCGCGATGTCATGACCCCACTCAGACCCGCACCCCATGATGTCATGACCCCAGAGAGTCTCCACAGAAGGCCCCAGTACCCTCTAACGCATTCAAGCCCCATTCACCCCACCGCAGGCAGAAAGAGCAGGAAAAGCATAGAAGGTCCAAGAATATTCCAGAAACTCCGGGAAAATTCCAGTAGCTACTACAGTGATCCAGGAAGCCACAGAGGCTCAGAACGAAGCCTTTGGGGAAGTCAGAACCTTGGAGAATATTGTGGAAAGCGCCAGACATTCCCAGAATATTCCAGAATATTTCATCTACCCCAGAGAGAGAACCCCAGACTACTTAGAATGGACATTGGAAGGTGCTAGAACATTCTAGGAGGTACTTTAGGTGCCCCAAACTATTTACACAAGCTTTGTAATAGCTTAGTCAGCACTCCTTCAGAAAGATATAAATACTGGACTGACGGAGGGCCCAAAAATAAGAGAACCTTTTTCAGAGACATCCCTCTTCAGTGAGAAGATCTTTGAGGAAGCACCCTCTCCTGAGTTTGAGACAGTCTCCTACTCAGTCAGCAGCAGCAGCAAGACAGAAGCTAGCTACCACAGAGGCATATTCCTTAGTGCCAGCGCGGCAGGGACAATTTGCAGGTAGGCTAGTCAGCAAGACGACCAGCAGTACAGGTAAGGACCAGGATCATCAGGCGAGACCTTGATCCTTGGCATCAGGTAAGCACGCACGCACGTCGCCATACGTAAGGCAAAACTCTGCCCGATTTTGGATAGCGACCACGGGAGAGTAAGTTGAGCTCTAGGAGAGCTATACGCACGCAGTCAGACAGCTCTCGAGGAGCTATACGCAGTCAGTCGAGGATTCTCGGAAGAACCTCATCTGCCGTACCGTTCAGACGCGACTCTACGAGAGAGCCGCACAGCAGAGACCAGACCAGGAGAAGCTCACGAAGAGTTTCTCAACCCGTTTATATCACTGACATCCCACAGACCATCCACCACAAGCCCATACAGGCGTACCAGAGTTGTTGTCTAGGTTAACTGAGGAAACTCAGCGAACTCGGCGAAGCCTCTGTCGGAAAAGAGGAAAACCCACAAGCTTTGCGGCACGCTCGCGCTTTGAGGATTGAACACACTTCTACCCTCGACACGAAAACAAATTTCTGTCTTCGACGTCGATCCCCACACACCACCACAACCACCACTCACCCCCAATCCCCAACGAGCACGACAGCGCGCCGTCCATCCGGTCTTCCACGTCTCCCAGCTGGAGCCCGCAACTCCGAACGGAATTCCGGGTCGAGTGCAACCGCCTCCCCCTCCAGTCATCATTGATGGGGAGCCGGAGTACGAGATCTCGGAGATCCTGGACTCCAAGCTGGATCGCCGTCGGAAGTCCTGCAAGCTCTTGTATCTAGTCCGTTGGGCTGGATACGAGGGTACGGACGAAGAGACTTCGTGGATTCTAGCCACGGAGCTCGGGCACGCGCAAGAGTTAGTTTCGGACTTCCACCGGAGTTATCCGGACAAGCCAGGACCCTTAGAAAAAGTCGTTTGATTACACTTTTACTTAGTTTCTTATGTCACTCTTAGTTTCACTTTCACACTTTGCTTATGGACATCATTTTTTGCTACATTTCACCACTTTACTATCTACTGTAGCTATCGGATGTCCGCGGTTTCCCCTACCGGAGTTCCTACGCGGAACTCCCCGCCGCCTCCGTCGCACCAGTCCCCTCCGCCGCCTTCTCCACCTCCTTCTCCGCCGCCGCGTCGGACTTCCGCGACCCCTCCGCGCCCGCACCCTCGTCCTCCCCGTCGCTCTCCTCGTCCTCGCTTGAGGACGGCACGTACTCGCCCTCCTCGACCTCCAGAGAGTGGAGGACCATGTAGCGGGCGAGCGCGTTGACGCGCTCGCGGGCGAACTTGTTCTCGGTCTTGAGGAGACCGGCGGCGTCGCGGAACTCCACGAGCTCGGTGCGGACTTCCGCGAGCTCCTTCTGGGTTGCGCGCAGGAGGTCCCGCGTGCGCACCCCGTCGCGCCGCAGCCCCTGGACCTCGACGAGGAGCGTCTGGAGCAGCTCCTCGCCGGTGAGCTTCTGCGCGGGGTCGGGGTCGGCCTGCCACTGGCGCTCGCCGAGTTTTTCACCCGCGGAACTCCCGGCCTTGGAGCCGGAACTCCGTGGGGCAGTGTCGAGAACGGGGCCCCAAGACCCCCGGCCGTCCGTCATGCAGGCGATCTTGCGGGCGATGCAAAAGACGCACGAGCGCGCCTTGGTCCCGCCCACCTTGTAGATGCAGGCGACGCGGGACTCCTTGCACGCCTCGCAGGAGACCCTGGAAATGAAGTTAGTTGCAAGTTACGCGGAACTCCGCCGGACTTACTTCGACTCGACGGTTTCAACCGCCTTCTCCTTCCCCTTACCCTTGGGCGCCGTCTTCGCCTTCTTCTTCTTGGGCGGCGGCACCTCCTGGATGTCGGGGCTTCCCTCGGCTGCCCGCTTCTTCGTCGCCTCCTCGGTCCTCCGCGCCTCCTCGGTCTTCCGCGCCTCCTCCGCCTTGCGGAACTCCTCGGCCTTCCGCTGCCGCTCCTCCTCCTCGGCGGCCTTCCGCTGCCGCTCCTCCTCCTCCTTGCGCTCACGCTCCGCCTCCGCTCGCAGCGCGGCTGTCGCCGCCTCCATCTCCGCCAGGCGCTCCTGCGCGGACTTCCGGGGCTGGGACGAGGTGGGGTCGGACATGATGGGCGTGGGGGTTGATTGGTGGTGGTGGTGGTGATGGGAAGAAGAGCGTCGAGAAGAGCCTTCAAACTCGCACGTTTTTATACCCCAGCCCGGGGCCGACCCTGCAGTTTTCGCAACTCCGTCTCCCAGGGTCATGTGATGGCCCTCGGGGGCTCGGGCCCAGGTGGGGGGCACTGTCACGACCCGTGCGTGGAACTCCGGGCACATGCCTCGGGACTTCCGATCGGACATCCGGACTTATCTCACTTTCCTTCATTGGTAGATTTCTGGACGTTTCCCTAGATGACATCATATCTCTTCTTATTAGTTTCTCCTTTGTCTTGGCTTATGTCATTAGGCCTCGGACCCACCGGAGTTCCGATGCCTATGACGCAAGACCCCTTTCCTTATTTGTTAGGCTCGCTTAGTATTTAAGGCGCGCTGGTAGTAGCCTTTGCCTTAGTTCGGATTCTTGTTGTTGTTACTACCCTTACTCTTGCCTGTACTTACCTCGGTCTAATCCATCCTCCTCCTTCCTCTCCGTCTCTCCTGTCGGATCTCCGCCCCCCTTCGTCGGAACTCCTGCTCCCCCGTCTCCTTGTCGGTGCCCTCTAGTAAATAGGGGACACTAGACGAGATCGCTCAGGGCGTTACTAATAGTTTCGCCGAAGTCCCCAACCCCCGTGTCGTAGCCGGAACTCCACCGGTCTTCCTCGGATCTCCGCCAACTCCGCCCATCCGTCCGCCTACGGCACGCGTCCTAACACGTCGCGTCGGTGGGAACGTTGGAGGTGATGCCCTCGCCGATTACGGCCGTCGCTGTGAGCTCTTGGTCGGCACTAGGCTGGACAGCATCCGCCTTGGAAGTGGCGGCTGTCGAGGCGTCGAAGGCACGATTGACGACGTGCTGGGCCGGAGTGGATGATGTCTCCAACTCGGAAGAGTGCAGAGTCACCTCTTGCGAGGGTGCTGCGTCGGTTCTACAAAAAACGGAGTTCAACGAGTGGACGCCCACGAATCGTACAAAGACATACCGACGCTTCTTCGGGTCAGGTAAGTCCGCGGTGGACGACCGAGTGAGCATGTCGGAGGTTCGAGTAGGGGAGTGTGCGGCAGACGACCGAGTGAGCATGTCGCACAGACTTCGAGGGCAGTGCAGCGGAGTACGCGCAGAAAGCGAATGGGCAGCTTGACGTCGACGCTGAAGTGCGGGCGGATTATAACGGCAATCGTCCGTGACGCAAAACGCAAACTCGGGTTCCAGAGGCTCGCCGGAGAGAGTGTGGCCGGTCCCCTCTTTTTTTTTTTGGAGAGACATACACTACGCCATCGGTAGCGTTTGCCCATACAGGGGATGCCGTTCAGCGTGATCTTATGTCGAGAAAAACATACCCGCCTTTCGGCAGGGCCAGACTCGATCGCAAGGAAAGCGGTGCGCTCCTCTACCGCGCCGCCGTCGGACGTCGCGATCGACGGCACCGGCGATGTACGTTCCGTACCCTGGAAGTGGCAAACACTTCTGTCAGCGATGAAAACTGAGGGAGTGTGTTTGAATTAGCTGATTCTGTGTACCTGATCGTAAACGGGGGGAGGTGCGCCCTGCTTTGCAGCGAAAGTCATCGCCGAGCACCGAAGAGGACATAGGGAGCGTCCCTACGGTAGTAGAGCGGAGGCAAGACCATGCTTGACACCGTTCCGATCAGCTCAGTGGGCGCACAGACTGAGCCAGGATGCGGCGAGCGATGGGCGGGATCGCGACGAGCCTGGAATTTACGAGGACTCCTCCTGGCCGTTAACGTCGGATGTGGCGAGCGACAGGACCGGAGCTGTACGCTCCGTACCCTGAAAGTTGCGAACCCGTATGTCAGCGAAAGAAAACGAGACGGTGTGTTTGAATTGGCTGACGCCGAGTACCTGATCGACGTCGAAGGTACAGTGACCTCGAACACGTCGGCGGGGAGTGCCTTGGGCCGTAGTTCTGCCGTTGGCCGATAGGCGGCGGGAAAGAGGGGGGGGCGAACGCCCGCGGCCTGATGTCATAGTGCGTTGAGCTGACCTTGCGAACTGTGCCGTTAACGTCGTTGAGCGGATGGAACTGTTAACGAGCACTAGTGAACGCATCTCCTTGACAATGGCAGGTTGACGGAGGGGCAGCAACCACAAGGCCTGACCGGATAGACGCATACAACCGCACGGATGCACGCCGCGGTACAGCGGATCGGCGCTCGGCGTCGGGAGAGGGGAAACGTAGCTGAACCGATCAGCCGTGGACCGCACGTAGCGGAGGCCCCAGCCAAGTTACCGATGGGAGGTGGCCTCTGAGCAATAACGTGACATAGCTTTTCCAGCCTCTGCGATCGCGCGGAGAGTGCCTTCCTCTGTGCAACGTCCTGCTATCATCTGCGTACGAGAGTGCAATGGCATTCGTGTTAGGTGAGTCGCGATCCGGCGGTGGTATATCACGAGTCTGACGCACCTCAGCCGATGATGAGACACTCGCTCGCGACTTGTGGCCAGGCGACAAAGGTCGGCTCCTAGGAGATGCGGGTTCAATATCCACCCTGCCCAAGTCTCGCGTCGTCCCTCGCGAATACGAAGACCTGTGTCGCTGGTTGTGCGTCGACCCGTGCAGTATCGACGCCCCGGTCGCCGTGTGGGTCCAGCCACAAGAAGGGGAAGAGCACGACCGTCTGGAAGCCACTATCCGCGTTCAGGGTTTTGTGGAACGCATTGCGTTCGGCATGCTGGGAACATGGAATGGGTGCGTCGTGGATGTCGTGTTCAACTAGTCTGCGGCGTCTAATGCGTCGTGCAGGACGCCACAAGGAGCGCCCAGGGCTATGCAGAGCCTGACGCTCGTATCCGGAGGGTGCACCGAGGCCTTCAGTCCTCAGCTTCACACGCTGCAGAATGTCAGCGAGCTCGTTCAAAAACTTCTCTCTCGGGACGTCATATGTCCTGACCTGCAAGACGGGAAGATCGTCGCCAGGCGACGGGTGTTTGCCAAGGTAAGCTCACTTTCTCTTGGAGGTAAGTGCGAGACGTCTCACAAGATGAGCGTCCAGGTCCGTCCCACCGACAGCGAGGTAGCGAGCTACCCCGTCCCTTTCGCAGAGGACCCGGCAGGCCGCACCCGCAAGATGGAACGTATGTGGGCTATCCGTCACCGGATCGATGCCGGGGCCCAAGACAACGACGGCCGGCTCAGGCGGGTCAATCCTCTGGTAATACGTGTCGGAGACTTTGTCGATGTCGCCCTTACCGTTCAAGTCGTGTCTCTGAGGCTGCCGCGAGGCAGACAGGGCGTGCAAATGATGTTCGCACCTCAGGCGATTGTTCGACTCGTGTCCTCGGACGAAGCTGCGGTATGTTATTCATGTGGCGTATATATGTAGTGGATGCTCACATTGTCGTTTAGATGATGCTGAAGACTATCGCGGACGAGAACGCCTTCCTACACGAGCAGGACGAGGAAGTAGAGGAAGTCGCGGTCCGGAAGAACACCGGGTTCGCTTTCGAGGACGGAGAGGAGATGGTCGAGTAGTGCATCATGCCGGAGCGGTATGTGCAGAATGCATACCTCCTTGTCGCGTATGTGTTGGGTGTACGTGCACGGCTGCTAGTGTTTGCCACGCTGCGTCGAATGTCAGTTTTGCGAGTGTGTGGCAACGTACATCAGGAGGGAGAGAGTCTTATCACCGCATGTGGACAACGTCGTGGAGTAGTCTCGTGAACACTGTCGTCGTCCAGTTGCGCCATCGTGAAACCAGATCTGTTCTTGTGAGTCAATGAATCGGCATACAAAATGATCACTGCCATGGTAGGCGCAGCCTTTGAGATGGAACGCGTGTTCACGGTGCTCAGGTCCCACTGGTAGCCATAAAATGCGATCAGGTTCTGCACTGGAGAACTCTGAGACGTCCAAAAGGAGCAACGGGGGCGGGGAGTTCAGTCGAGTTCGTATAGTAGTACCACTGCGGCAGTTGGCGCAGGTGACGTGATAACTGGAATCCAGAAACAGTCTTACTGCTGTGCAGAGGTTGGTGACTCGTGCATGCTCGGAAGTTGATTGTGGCACAGTCCAGAGGTAAGACTGTGCGTGATCAGCATTAACTCGAACCACGAAGCCGCACCTGGCACACTCGCTCGAGGCGGTTGCGAACTCTCTTTCTGACCAGAACAGCACACGGGCTACGTCTGAAATTGATGTACGCTGGTGACCTCTGCGCGGGTACATTGATGGGTCCGCGTTGTACAGGACATCACGGATGAGGTCCCTCATGGGTTCCATTGCTGTGAGGTTGGACAGCGACAAAGGGACGGCGTGACGTACCACAGCCATGAGGTTGTTACCGGGCGCGATGGAGGCGAGCCACTGATCACCGTACTCCCAGTACGCGTTCCATAGAGGTGTTAATAGAGCGTCGTAAGCGCAGCTCCAGTCTCGCGAGTCCCAAAGGAATCCATTCGGGCACGTACTGGGTAACGAAGATAGAACGTCGTAAGCAGCGGTGTCCGGAGTTGCGAGCGCGTTGCGCCGGGGTTTTTTAGCTGCAGGTTTCCAGTTCTCCTGACGAGCTCGCTTCCTTGGAATTTTATCATTAGATGTAGGCGCGCAGATACCTGAGGCTGCAATGGAACCATCGAAAGTTTGGTCGGGCTTCAAGAACGACGCGGGCTCGTTGCTCCAATCCAAGGCGGAATGCACCCCAGGTGGAACGTGTTTGATGCCTTTCCATTCAAGGTACGATGCTAGTAGTTCGCCGCGCGACTGTCCTGTCACCGTAGGAGGAAGAGAGCCTTCAGATCTCAGACGTGTCAATTCGTCGAGAAGGGCGAGCTCACGAAATTCACGGTGTAACGCCCCTGAGGCGCCGCCCTGCAGTTTTCTGGTGTCGAAATCTCCTATGATGAGAGTTCCCTGTAAAGAAGCGCTGCGAGATAAACAGGTGTACAGTGACTGGTGATTCTTACAATACTTCAAATGACAAACGTTGAACTGCCGCGTCCGGCCCTGGCTTGCAAAATCTGTCATAGCGAAATTGGGGAGTACCATAACCTGTTCACGTTGGACCGAGATCGTAAGATCCTCAACGGGTAACACGCACTTCACGCTCTTCCTGGTACGGGTCAACGGTATGACGTTGAGCTCCAGCCCTTCCAAGTGGACGTCACGGGGAGGGTTGATCAGTCGAACATATAGAGTGCTGAGGACATTGTATCCTCCCGGAAGAGTCTGAGAGTCCCAGCAATGAACGACGCCCTCAGCTCCGTTCGTAGCGCACAATTCTGTAGCCTCGTTGTACTTCAGCAAAACGGGCATTCCTTCGCAGAGGTACAACGTTCCGGCGTGGTGACCGGTGAGGGAGGGAGGTAGGAGCCAAAGCTGCTCCTGCAGTCGTGGTGGTATGACATTAGAAGTGCGACTGGGATCTACGACTCCGTCGTAGTCGCGCTGAGCTCTGCGTATCGAAGTTGCCTCCTTGCTACGACCCCATGTATCGACAGAACGGAAGCGGTACAGCTTCTTCCCGGTCCTAGCAGAGAATTCGCGTGCCTTGACTTCGTTGATCGCGTCCCGGTGAGCGTTACGAGCGGTGATAATTGAGACTTCGCGGAAATCAGCAGACAGCAGTCGATCGTCATTGCGATTGGGGTACCAAATCCGTGCGCGGAACAGCGCAATGTCCTCCGCAGTGCACCGCGCGTAACGCATGTTCTCGAGCGCTGTGCGGAACGCCTTGTCAAGAGTTGACATGCCGCGCTGTCTCATGTTCTGTCGTAGAATGACAACCGTGGTAAACTGATGCCACAGAGCTTTACCTAGAGCACATTCTTGGGAGTACTGCGACGCTGAAGAAGACCAGGCTCCCACAGAGTTACTGTATAGAGCCGGAGCCACTCCAGGAGGAGGTAACTGGGCGAAATCGCCGGCCAGAATGACGCCCTTTCCCCCGAAAGTGCATGAGCAATCGGGCAACGCCTTTGCGAGCTGCCGATTGATACGCGCAAAGTCAACGCAAGATATCATGGAGATCTCGTCAACGAAGATCAAGCTCACTCTTTGTAATCTTCCTCGAAGCCTAGCAATAGCATTGGCGTTCTGAAACCCGTGTTCGTTGTTCACGGCGATGCCCAGAGCTGAGTGATAGGTGAAGCCCCCAATGAGCGCAGCGCTGCTCCCTGTGGGCCCCAATACCAACAATCTAAAGAGCTCGTTGCGCTCATCCAAAAAAAATATCGTAGCCTTGAGGACCTGAGACTTACCTGTGCCGGCCATACCCCCGAGGTACATGCGCACGGGGTCTGCGTCGTGGTGGTGGAGGAACTTGGCAGCGATCGCGAAAGCTGTCATCTGTTCCGTGTTTAAGTTGAACTTCTCGATTACCCCATGAAGGAGGAGCAATTCAGGATCTTGAGGTCCTCGAGATATATCAAAGCTGTACTTCCCGAGGGCGGTGAGTTCACGGAGAGTCAAGACCCTCACGAGCGGTTCAAAGCCGTGAGAACGTTTTCGTGACCGTGACGCGGAGCCATCCGTGGTCGCGGCGTCGAGCGCCCCGTTCACGTCGTCGATGTACGCTTGCTTTGCGACGGCTACGGCCAACTTCCACTGTGCAGGAGAACGCTTTGGTCTCGGCAAAGCGATGTGTTCCTGAGTACCTTCACTCGCCGATGTATCGTAAGGGATGAGCTGACGCATCATGTCCATTTCCAGACGATTCTTGGCACTGCGCCGTCCTATGGTTCCATCGTCGAGGACGTCAAGAAGAGACTGCTCGGTATACTCGAATTCCCCGTCCAGAACTCCGACGCAGTCAGATGCAGAGTGCTGCGCGCCGACATATCCGAATGCGAGTAAGTCGTTGTCGACCTCCTCGCCCCTCGCACGACTTTCCCGTCGCTGCGCGGAATAGTCGTCGCGGGAATCTAAGCATTCGTACAGGAGGTTCATGTTGTTCATGATCCGCACGTGCGTGTCTTTAAACAACGTGTCATCGAATGCGTCGGACCAAGTGGATTTACCATCAAGTAGGTCTGATCCAGTGCGCCACCCACCAGGATGGAACAAAACTAACATCGTCATGCAGTATTCATCCCGGTCTCCTTTCTCCTTCCGGGGAAGGGCACGGCCGACGAAGTTTAGCACGTAAGGGGAACATCTCGACCTGAGGTGAACACAATGCGAAGAACGGAGCGGATGACCCGCATTGAATCGGTGCGCACCCTTCTGCACAGGTCGCTCACGCTCCGGCTCATCTTCGTCAGTGCTGTCCGGATCGCTGCTGGCGGAACCAGCCTCAGGGGCAGTGTTATCTGCCGTGGCTCGAGCCCGGGCCTTACGAACGTCAGTCAAGCGAAGGTAGTCGTATAAGCAGTAAGTCTCGAATCCGGACGGTCTGTAGACATAGTCATTGACTTTGCTCAACGCGACCACTCCTTCTTCATTAAGGCCTAGCATGACGCGTTCATTGTCATCATCGACGTTCGCGGGCTCGGAATCGGGAGGACGGCAAGTTTTCAGAGCATGTTGGACATAGGAATACCAGTAAAAAACTTTGAACTGCTCGTTTGTGTAGTGATCCGGATTTCCCAACAGATGAGCGCATACCATCGGACCCCCAATCTCCGATGAGGCGGTGAGTGCATTTACAATCTTAACAAGGAGGAGGCGTGCCAACCGGTCACGATCGACATTCGGCGCCTCAAGCGCTTCCGTTTCGCGATCCAGCACGGCGCGCACGGTCTCGAAGAATGTGTGTGTGCTCAAGGACGATTTAGTGATGTAGTCTGTCACGTAAGCTATGACTGCTTTGACCTGTGTTCCCGACAACAAAGAGGTAACGTCAGAATTACAGCGCACGAGGGAACTCAACACAGGGTGGAACGTGTTGATCCAACGTTCCGTCTTCGCGAAACGTATCGCGCCGCTTTCACGGTCAACCATGGTTTCGGGGACCTGCTCCCTGGGAAAGCGAGCTCGACAGTACTTCTCCTTCTCCCGCCAGCACCCTTTGCCATGCGAGGGGTCGTGACGGTTAGAACAGAAGAGCACCACGTCGGTGTCCTCTTGAAACGCAGCATACCAGCTCGCGTGAGCCGCAGTATCTTCGGCAGCGGGTGGTTTGAGCGGTAGAGTAGTCGCCGGATCACGCACGGAGGCCTTTAGTCGACGTTCAAGGCGAGGCTCCCCTGATGCCGGAGTTACCAAGTATTCATCTTCAAGCCGACGGGCCAAGTCCTCTCCCGTGCTTACAGAGAAATCACCGGAAACGCAGTCGGTAAGCCAAGCTAAGAGCTGCTCTTCGAAGCTTGTGTCAGCTAACAGACACTCTCGTAATTCTAACGGTGAAATGCTGTTCTCTATCCACAGCAGCGTATGCAAGTGCAACGTGAGCCGCCCTTGCGCCTCTACTGTGCCGTAGTAAGCTTCAGTTGGACCAAATAGTCCAGCGCGGTCGTCGCCCACTCGGAGCAGGCACCGCAGGAACAGCTCAACAGTCTTGTGAAAGAAACGCGCGGCGCCGACAGGGTTGCCGGCAATGGCACGGAGTCGGTCATCCGCTCCGCGGAGTAGAGGAGCCTGATCGAGCAAGTTGACAGTCTCACCGCAGTAGTACAAGCACAAAGGGTTTTTGTAATCGGCGGGAGCAAATGTGACAAAAAGAACAGGAACGCCGCGGGCGTATACAAGAGATTTTATCTCATTTCGTTGATACTTCCTAGTGGTATTTGATCCTTTGACATGACCGGCGACGTGGTCGACGTAACTCATAAGCTCGAAGCACTGTTTTTCAGAGTCATTTTCCGGGCGGACGTAGGCACCGCCCTTACCACGAGCTATGAGGTCGTCCAGGGCACTACGGTCGACGTCGAGCAGACGGTCTGCCACGGCAGGGAAGTTCTTGCGATGAGTGATCAGGTATCCCCCATGAGAACTAGCGCGTATTTGCTCCTGGTTAAACACGATGAATGGAAAACAACGGTCTGTCTGGAAGGTGCGACTCTCTCGGAGTAGAAGCGCGCGGATGTGCGCAGATCGATCCAAACGTACGGTGATGTTGACGTTTTCAAACCCGCCCAGTCCGTATGGGTAGAGCCATGGGAACAATGAGGGGTACAGGGAAGGATTGTGGTAGATGGTCTCCGGATGTTCGTTGTGACCGAAACCCAGCGCACCATCTCCGCCATCAAAATGGCGAATGGCAGCCGCAATTTTTGCATCATACGACATGCGAGCGAGGTCTGGAGCGGTCAATGTATGCACCACGAACGAGGCTTCACCTTCAGACGTAGCGTGACACAAGTCGGAATCGTAGACGGGCACATTCTCAGCAGCCCGCGGAGCAGAAGAGGGACGAAAGACGACGCTAACTGGAGGTTGTCCCTCTTCGTAAGACATTAAGTTCGCTGTCGAAATAGTTACATCTGCGTAGAGGTCGTTATTGAGAATGAGCCACTCAAGGGCCCGTGCAACGACATCTCGACGAACAAGAAAGGGTGTTCGACGCAGTTCATCCTCGGACGGTTTCGCGGAGCCGATGAAAAGAATAGCAAGGCATTCCTGAACGTCCTTCCGAGGGGGCAGGAGTACGTTGTATACTCGTTCGACGGGCTGACCGAAAACGATAACATTGGCAGCCAGGAACCGTTGCCCCGACCGTGCCACTTGGGCCACACAGAAACTGTGACGACATTTGGCAATCACCAGTTGCTCGACGTAAGACAGATTCTGCAATGCCGAAGGTGTCCGCCCAACCCACAAGCCATTTGCAAGGGCGTGACGAGGGATCCGCCCCGCAGAGACCGCCGAAAGACATGGGCTGCATATGAGCAGATGGCTCTGTCCCTCAACAGCCACGACACCGCTTTCCCACAGAATGGGACCCGTCTCTTCTAACACGGGGTCCTCAACCGAGAAGCGTTCGCGGCGCGTAACCCCCGCACCGTCTCGAGTAAGCACGGACAGATCGAGGCTACGCTGAGGCACGGAGGACATGGACGACTGAACAGTCAAGCGGGCGCAAACGGCGCAGCCGGCTTCATATACGTTTTCGGGAGAAATCTCTTCGCACCACTGCCGAATGAATGCAGCCTTCTCAGCTGTAGTCGTCGGTGGGGGTGGAAACGCCCGCGGCACATTGCCAGCGCCGGGAGGGGCAGCCGACGGCGGCTGCCGAGACGTGAACCACGACACGAAAGATACACAGCGCGACTCACACGAGTGAGTCGAAAGCAAAGCGAGAAACTGTTCTCGCTTCGTGACCCCACGGGAGATCACTATGTGATGGACACGCGCCAAAGCTCGAAGCTGGTCGGCAGTAGCAAGCGGGATAACGAGCTGTAAGGGGGCGAGGACACCAAAGAGAGGTTCTATTGAGGTAGGGGGGTCGACGCCGACAGATGTCGACCGATGATAGTGCAGCACTGAGGACTCCCGAGGACGTTCTCCAGAGACGAGGTCGAAGCCAGTCAACTGCGAGGGCAGGACATGCGACCGCGGGCACGGGCATTGTACTGATAACGAGGAGGATGAGCGCAATCGTCGACGACAAAGTAGTGAAGGCAGTACCTTGACTACCAACAGCAGGAGGCCTCATCTTTCGAGGGGTTGCGAGCTGCTGCGAGTCGGGAAGGAAGAGTGGACGAAATCAAAGGCAAAGACGGGACGCGAGCGCTGAAGGTTCAAGCGCAGCTCAAAAGCAGCAACTCCGACGACATGGAGGCCAAGCTGAGAGGTGGTAGCACGTGGGAGACTATTCGGCGTTCGCCGGTGGTAGCTTGTGTGCACGTGCACGACAAAGAGCAATAGCCGGCTGATAATCCGATTCTTGTGGAATCGGAACTAACTCGTCCTTACTGCATCTGTATGGACGAGGTCAGAATCAGATTACCACTTACTTACCCGGTCTAAGAGGCTATCTGCCATAGTGTAGCCGACATCTACAAGTCTGTTCTCTGCTTCGAACCATCATGCATCATGGCCTAGGACAGTCAGGACGTCCGCCTGCTTGAGTCGACAGCCTTCAAGAAGGTCTATGCAATCAAGGGTAAGTGATTAAATGTCTTGAGGTCGTCAGATTCCCCCACAATCACCGTCTTGCTGGCTCTGCAGGATAGTGACGCCGCACGGCGGTGGCATGACCGAATCATCCAGCTTCTTCATAGAGCTCGTCGCTCATCCGTACACCCCTTCTCTTACGCTCACACGTTCGCATACCAGAAGCGGCAAACAAGATACTTGGCGAGACTCACATGTCAACATCCCGACAATGCCTCCGTGTCCCCCAGGACGTCATCCGCTCGTTCCGCTTATACACCGGCAACATACCGTGTTGGGCGACCACCCCTTCCGGACGATCGTCTCCTCCCAGACTTACGTGCTGTTCAGTGTTGTGCTCAGCTGAGTACCGTGGCTTCCCGCTGCTTTCAGCCGACCACCGTGGCCTCCCGCTGCGTCCAGCTGCTCGCCGCGACCCCACTGCCCAGAGACGATCCGGCGAACGCCATCCACACCACACCCACTCGCGCAAACGCCGCACCCCGGTACGTGCTCTCTACCCAGACGCAGCGACGGCGCTCCGGGCGCCCCACGTCACCCCGCAGATCCCCCTTGGGCCGCTCGCGGACAGAACAGCGAAGACGCGAACCCCTACAGGGCGCGTTCCGCAGAAGGCTCGCGAAGGCCCTTTGAGGGCACACATGGGCCTGTCGCGCACCCCGGAGAAGGCCGCTGCGCCTTCCTGCAGCCCGGAGCGGAAGCAGCGACATCGCCGTCGCCGCTCTTCCCGTCTTCCTGTCTTCCCTCCTTGGGCCCCTGCAGCCCTGCTCTGCGCATTACGGGCCTAGGCACTGTCCCGCTGATCGTCGGGCGATTCCCCGCATGGAAGCCCACGGAGCGCGGGGGCGTTTGTCATGTTGCTCTCTTACAGCATCCACCGGGCAGGGCTATCTGGGCGGACGTGTACAGGACGGGTTCGCACTGGGCTGCTGCTAGCGAGAGAACCACCCGCCTCGCTTGCAATTCATACTTTAGAGTTATTGGTGTGCTCCTTGCACTGAATGCGGGCCCGATGACGTACGAACACTCCGAGGGACGTGAATCCGAACATGCTAGGACCGCTGCGGACGTCCTCCATCCTCCGTGCCACTAGCATTGCGAGATCACGCGGCCGGGGCTGCGCTGCCTAGCATGGGACCTGAACGCGCGCTGGCGATTCATTCCCTGCGAAACGGGGCGGCGATGGGCGATCGCTGTGTTCGTGCAGCGCTGTTCTGAATGCGACGGGATGGTATCGTACGTGGCGCGTGAGCGTCCAGGGCGGCCACGGCGTTTCCGCGATTGTGCACCTGCCAGGCCGCGCTCGGCAAGCGGCCTTCAAACGACGTCGACGCAGATCGTCGCCTGACTGACATGCATGGGCGCAGCGCCCATCGTGCAGTCATTCATCCAGAGGATCACAGCGCGCTGCAGGAAGCTCGCGGCCGAGGCCCTGAGCCAGAAGTGGGAACGGAGGACGGAGATGCGAGCCAATGCCGTGGAGGAGAATAAGGATCACGCGCGCAAGAAGCCGCCGCACACAAAAACAGCTAAACCCAAACGCACGACCACACCCGAGGACTCGCGCGGCGCGGCGAAACTCCCCAAGTGTCCATTCTCATCAGACCACATATGGGCGCAGGCGCGCGCAGACCGCGGCGGAGCCGCACACGAGATAACTCACCACATCGATGGGAGCGCGAGGGCTATCTATCGATTCGATTGCAGGAGATGTCCGTCCGAAGCAAAGGGCCAGCGCCGTACGTACACCACCAACCCCGACCGGATGAGTTGAGGAGAGAACACGGAAGACAGAGAGAGTACAGAGGATGACACAGGGCGCGAGAGGCATACAGGACATGAACATGAAGGGGCGTGCGTGTGCTATAAAACAGTGGAAACAGGGGTAATCTCACACCGGGCGACCCGCTCGCCCGGAACACAACGTACAAACAACCGATACCCGAACAGCGAGCGAACGTGCACAGTGCCGCGCGGTGGCGGCGAGGAGTGGAGGAGGAGCGCGGGGCGCGTCTCAGTTGATCCTGAGCAGCTCGACCTCGAACCGGAGCGTCGAGTTGGGCGGGATCACCGGTGGGAAGCCGCGTGCGCCGTACGCCTGCGGGTAGCACACGATATTGGGTCAATACATCGGATATGTGGGGTGGACAGGAAGTGGGGCGGAGAAGAGAAGACACGCACATAATCCGGTGTCGCCGTCAGGACAGCCTTCTCGCCCAGGGACAGCTGAGGTACACCTGACAGAGCGATGGCGCGCGATGAGCGAGCGTAGACGGGCGCTATGTTTCGAGGAGAGACGCACCTTCGTCCCAGCCCTTGATCACCTTGCCCACGCCGATCTCGGTCTCGAACGGCTGGCCACTGCGGGGTAAAGCGTGAGCGAGTGCTCAGAGAGCACCAGGAGGCTAGATGACGGACCGATCCCGACTGGAGTCGAACTTCTTGCCGTCGAGGAGCGTGCCCACGTAGTGGATCGTGACCCTGTCTGTAGACGCGAGTGAGCGGGAAATGAAGGAGATCGATGGAGAGGGGGCACGTACCGCCCTTACGCGGGAAGGTCTTGCCGTCTCCGGGAGTGATGACCTCAACAGATACACCCTGGGGGGAACGTGAGCGTCGAGCGGGGGCCACGCTGCAGCGAGCACTGACCATGGTCGTGGCTGGTGGACGGATGATTATGGAGATAATCAGGGAGCGTAGAGAGTGTTTGGTGGATTGTGGCTGCTCACTTATACTAGTACGGGGAGAGTGCACGGATCTTGATCCGATCTGGCGTCATCCGGCATCCTCCTCGATCTCTGCAGCGAACGCGGACGCGCTGCCTAGACTCGGCCTTTATCGATGTCGATAGTACGCTGCGCCCAGCTGCTTGCAGCGCCTCTGCTGCAGTCACCGGACGACGCTCCTCGCATTCCTCATCCAACCCAGCGAGCATCTCCCCTCGTCCGACTGCCGTAAGCCCCTTCGGACTCCCCGCAGCCCGCTCCGTGAAAGAGCCCGTCCGAGATAGCACACAGCCTGCCAATCCCGACCGACAGCTGCCGCGAGGATTCGGGGGTGCAAATCGCCACGGCCAGATGCCATCCGATAGTGACTAGTCACTCGCAGAACCCGCGTCCGCTCTCCAACCATTCCACTCGACACCTTCCACACGCCCGCGATTGGGTGAAGCGTTGAACCTCCCCGCCCTTTCGTCGGAAGACAGGAACCCGGGACTGGCGCGACGCCGCCACCGTCCGTGGAGGTGGGGTCGCGCTCGGCAGGCGGCCGTCTCGCCCCTGCATCGCGGGGTGCGAGTCTGCCGCTTGCCGCGGCCCCGCAGCGCAACGCGGTGGGGCACAAAGAACACGTCGCCGGGCCTGACTACATAGTTGGTCGATGTAGTGACTCTCACTGCCGCCACCCGTCTTAGTGTGAATGGTTGGGCTCAGTCACAGATCTGGTCTAGACTCCCCGTAGAGGCGAAGTCACGCTCGGCAAGCGACCGCCTCGCTCCTGCGCGCGCGGGGTGCGAGTCTGCCGCCTGCCGCGGCCCCGCCACATATCGCGCCCAGCGGCCCTCGACCTCGTACGTTGAATGTGCACTCACACTGCCGCGAAGCATCAAGTGATAGATTTACGCCGGATGGCGCCACCAACCACATAGGAGCGCGCCCGCGACTGCAATCGCGCGCGCAAGATTGGAGCGTGGTCTTGTGACGGCCCGCGCGCAGAGGCAGAGACAATGAGCGGGAATGGAGGGCGCATTGAGTGGTCCGCGCCGTGTGAAGCAGAAGGCGGCCTCCCGTCGTCAGACCGTGCCACGGGACAGAACTCTATCCCTATCGATGGCCTGGCGGGGAGGTCAATGTCGCGCTGTGCGGTGTGGCATGACACGGAGGAGACCACACAGGGACATACCGCAGATACGAAGAAGCGCAGCTCGCTCGGGCGGGCGGACGCGCGCGTATCGCCAATGCGTAAATACTAATAATTGTCTTGGGCAACTCTTGTCCAGGCGATCGGAGGCAGCCTCGCCCCCGCGTCTCCGATTCCAGCAGAAGAGGCCGGCCTTCGAGCCGGAAAACATGCACCCCGGGCCAAAGATGTGTCGACAGTGTCTCGGGTTCCAGGGCCTGGAGATGCGGGGGAGCGAGCGGAAGGTGGCCGCACGAGTGTAAGAAGCGTTTCTATGGACCTCTCGCTGTCGTCGCTGCTACCAACCGCGCCACGTGACCGTGTATATACCATAGCTGCGACTCGGGGTCGCGCGATGTGTTCGAACGCGGTATACTGCCTTGGGCGCGGCACTCTACCCGCGAAGAGGATGGGCGACGGCTCTGGCCGCCACCACATCCGATCTGCACCTCCAACATCATCCGGAATTGGGGTCGGGCGTGCGCGCAGCCTAGACCAGCTCGCACCCGTGCAGGTCGACGCCGCGGGATCCGGAACCTGGAGGTCGTCGATTGGGGCCCCAACGCGAGCCGCACGTTGCGCGCACCCAGCAGTCACCCGCCTCCGGGCCTGCCGCGCGCCCGCGCGCGCATCGATACCAATCTGTATGAGATATGAGAAGATGATCGGTGATTGCAGTTCAAACAAGCTCCTTCTCTACCTGCGAACCGCGCCCCGGCGTGGCCCTCTGACTTCATCTCCCTGCGGTTGGGTCTGGCGCCGGCATTGCGTATGCCCCGCGCGAGTAGGGATCGTCGCTCCGGGAAAAGGCAATCGAGGATGAGGGGCAGGCCTGGATCAACCACGGTTATCTTCCCCTCCTTCCCATGCCATCGATGGATGCGCGTGAGCGGGCGCGTGGGGGCGTTCCGGCTGTGGACTTCTCCGAGCGAGTCCGGGGATGCGTACGCAGCTACGCTTCGCACTTCGGGGGCGCCCGTCACGCTGGAGGTGCGGCTTTAGAACGCGAAGATACCTGGTACGCAGAGGGTTGTACAAAGTGCGACGCGAGATTGCCGCGGCCGACTAGCTGTAGATAGACATATTGTGTGTCCCGCGGCGAGAGACGTAATACAGCAGCTGCGATAAGAAGCAGCCGAACATACCTCGCGCCGGAGAAAGGCTGGTGCTTCGCCAGGATGCGCGTCGGCCTCAGGCAAGTGCACGTCATGTCCAGGCCCGGAGCACGATAGAAGGCGCGAGGAGCCAACCTGCAGGTCGAGAGATAGCAAACAGCCGAGCGCAAGGCATCACCAGACACACACGGGGACTCTAGACCAATAGGCTGCATTGCCTGTCCAGCAGGATGAACGACCTCCAGTTCGAGGGGCCGGCAGAGAAGACCGCAGCGATACTCAAGAAGAAGCCACAAGAAGTCTAGTGTCGGAGCGCCCGGATGCCATCCGTCTACGGTCCTTCAGAGTTAACGTTGTACAGCCGCGCCAGCCCCGCGTGCAGCCCAGGAAGACACAGAGAGGAAGACCGGTCCGCAGGAGGCGAGGGCTTCGGCCGCTAGAATAGTCTCCTGTTTGCCGTCGAAGAGATCAAACAGACTTGAAAGACACGCGTGGAAGGCGTTGCGCGGGGTACGTGCGCACCACGCGGGGTCCACAGCCTGGACTTTCAGGAGCTTAGGGCCGAAAGAGCGCAAGGAACCGTCAGAAAATAGACTTGAAGCGACAGGGTGTCCGGCGAACGGTGCGGAGTCGCCACCTGATATAGCAGGTTGGAAAACCTCTTCTGGGTCGGGACGGAGTTGCATGGCTGCTCGTGATTGGTTGCCGCTTCATAGACATTTGGCGCAAGCTGGTAACGTGGACAGCCTGTTAGTACAGGAATGCGACTGGGAAAGAGGAAGCGAACAATTCCAATAGATTCGCTTGCCACGCAATGGTGAAGTGCAAGGCGCGTGGGTAGCATGCCGCGAGCAAGTGCACATCTTTGCGGGTACATTCTCGTGCGCATACAGGAGAACCACGAAACCTGGAAGCGGGCATTTTGTCAGATTTCCTGGGCTACGCCGGTCAACAAGACGTCAAAATTGTACGCGCCTTGAGATATACGTGCGGAGTGCGCTTCAATCTTTGGTGAATATTGGGCTTACGCAGTATGTCTGCAGATGCATACAGCTGAATCTCTATTGAATGAACATGCAAGAGGTGGACTGAAGAGGAACCGGCGTGGCGAAGGCTGCGCAACGCACCAGCCCATGGCCAGGGCTTGAAGCTCACCTCACCAGTCGACGTCCTCCGTGACTACTCCGCCTTTCGGTCTTGTCGCCGGCGTAGCACCGACAGTCAACATTGATGACCAAAGCCCGCTGGGGGTGCATATACCGAGACGCCTTGGATGCCCAGGGTTCCTGCGCGCGAAGTTCTCTTGGCAGCTTGCGCGAAGGCCGTCCGCAGTCCGAAGCAGCAGCAGCACTCCTGTGCGCATACAGCCCGACAGAAAAAAAAAGTAAGCCGAGTATATGCTGCGCGGTGAGGTAGAAAGGGCGATGCGACTGTGCGAGGCGGTGGTGGTGGGCGACTGCCAACCCGCAAAAATGGATATATCCGGCAACGACGTCAGCGAGCGCTGGACGCAACAGGCCACAACCCATCTCTCCATCTTCCCCCATCCTGCACAACTATGGACGCATTCAGGCTGCGCAAGAAGTTCCCTGAGGTCTCGCAAGATGAGATGTTTGACCTCATCAACCGCTTCAAGTACGTCCGCTCGTCGTGCAGCTCCAGAATGACACCAATATCGGGTCAGTGCGATATCGACCGACACACCCGGCCGCGTAGACAAGCAGCGCGTTCTGCAGTCTCTTCAGGCCGCGGGACAGAGCTACGATAACGCGCGGGAGGTGCTGAAGCATGTCAGCGTGGACTCAAGTGGAAAGGTCGAACTCGAGGACT
The DNA here is from genome assembly GCA_001304625.1 of Trametes sp. AH28-2. Taxonomy (NCBI): domain Eukaryota; kingdom Fungi; phylum Basidiomycota; class Agaricomycetes; order Polyporales; family Polyporaceae; genus Trametes; species Trametes sp. AH28-2. The sequence continues at coordinate 22,668 of KQ464113.1, forward strand.
GGGTAGAGGTGCGTATTCGATTGCACCCCTAGCCGCGACGCGAGCTGATCTCATTACCTCATACCTAGCTCAATGTAAAGCTGCGCGAGCAATCAAAGGACGCGCTCCTTCCCTCGCGGAAAGGCAAGGTCACTGTCCACGGCTCGAACGCGAACGTCAGCCATACCATCAACGAGGATGAACGCGCCGAGTTCACGAACCACATCAACGCCGTAAGTAGGACTCTTCTGCGGGGTTTACTCTTGCTCATGTTCGCACAGGTTCTTGCAGGCGACCCCGATATTGGCCACCGTCTTCCCATCCCCACAAATACCATGCAGCTCTTCGACGAGTGCCGAGATGGCCTCATTCTGTGCAAACTCATCAACGACTCCGTACCTGACACAATCGATGTCCGTGTACTGAACAAGCCAACGGCTAAGAAGCCCTTGAACGCTTTCCAAATGACGGAGAACAACAACATCGTCATTACGTCTGCAAAGGCTATCGGCTGCTCCGTTGTCAACATTGGGCCAACAGATATCGCGGAGGGGCGGGAGCACCTCATCCTTGGTCTCATCTGGCAGGTCATCCGTCGTGGTCTGTTGGCACAGGTTGACATCAAGCTTCACCCCGAGCTCTACCGTCTTTGCGAAGAGGGCGAGACGATCGACGATCTCCTACGCTTGACCCCGGATCAGATTCTCCTGCGGTGGTTCAACTACCATCTGAAGCAGGCAGGCTGGAAGCGGAGGTACGTTATCACTCATGCACTCAGTAATCTATAACTTACACGCGCGACCCACAGAGTTAACAACTTCAGCCGCGATGTGTCCGATGGCGAGAACTACACGGTGCTTCTCAACCAGCTTGTGCCGGAGAAGTGCTCGCTCGCGCCACTACAAGCGCGCGATGCGCGACAGCGCGCCGAGCAGGTGCTGCAGAACGCGGATGCAATCGGGTGCCGCAAGTATCTCTCGCCCGCGTCGCTCGTGGCGGGGAACCCGCGCCTGAACCTCGCGTTCGTCGCGAACCTGTTCAACAACTACCCGGGACTCGCGCCGCTCGACGAGCAGGAGGCCAAGGACTACGGCGTCGTCGAGGACTTCGACGCGGAGGGCGAGCGCGAGGCGCGCGTGTTCACGCTCTGGCTCAACTCGCTCGGCGTCGAGCCCGCAGTCTTCAACTTCTTCGAGAACCTCAAGGATGGCGTCGTCATCTTGCAGGCGTTCGACAAGATCATGCCGGGCAGCGTTGTCTGGCGCCGGGTGAGCAAGCCCAAGGCAGGCGCGGACCAGGAGGTGCACCTCAACGAGGACGGCGAGGAGGAGGATATCGGCGTGACGCCGAACCAGTCGCGCCTCTCGCGCTTCAAGCAGGTCGAGAACTGCAACTACGTCGTCGACCTCGGCAAGCAGTCTGGGCTGCACCTCGTCGGCATTCAGGGCTCCGACATCGTCGACGGCCAGAAGACCTTGGTGCTCGGCCTCGTATGGCAGCTCATGAGGTAATGCGCTCGCCCATGTTGCGCACCTGGATTGTTGCTCATCTTCGCCACAGGAAAAACATCACGCAGACGCTCACGTCGCTGTCAAAGAGTGCTCAAGGTCGCCCGATCAGCGACACGGAGATCCTCAAGTGGGCGAACACGACCGCGCAGAAGGCGAAGCCGACTGTGAAGCCCATTCGGTCGTTCAAGGACCCGTCGCTCTCCACTGGTATCTTCTTGCTCGACCTGCTCGAGGCCCTCCGCCCCGGCATCGTCGACCCGACGCTCGTCATCAACGTCAGCGAAAGCGGCCCGTACGAGGATCGCAGACAGAACGGTTAGTGTCTCTGGTTCGGTTACCAAGTGCGCGCGCTCAGTGTCTCCCTACATCACAGCCAAGCTCGCCATCTCGATTGCCCGCAAGATGAACGCGCTCATCTTCCTCGTACCGGAGGATATCGTCGATGTTCGCCCACGTCTCGTATGTACCCTCCCGCCCGTCTCCTCATCACGCCAGTACTAACATTCGTGCACAGATCATGACGTTCGTCGGCAGTCTCATGGCCATCGAGAAGCAGTGAGCGTCAAATCGTGTACGATGCGGCCTGCTCGGAGTGGCGGGGTTGGATTCCTGTCTGTGCGGTCTGGGACGGATTTTCGGAAGATTTACGCTCAAGGGGTAATGAATGCTCCGCGAAGAAGTGAAACGAGATTCGATGTAGTACTGTACGCCTGCGGAGATGTATCGAGTACGATGTTATTCACCTTCCCAATGCCCCGGGATGTTGGCGAAGCTGCAAGAGGGCTGAGCCGTGGGTGAGTCGAACTTTCGTTCAGCGGAGCACGCATATCCAACATTCCACTGTAGCAGACATCACTCTACAAGGCTCGCTATGACCCATTTTGCAATCGCGGGATCAACGGTTGACAGAGCAGGCAACCGGCATCGACAACATTCATTACGCTACGTACAACCCTCCGCTACAGAACTTGAGAAGGCTTCAATCCGATGGAGAATCCGAGCCGTGTCTCCAAAGCTGCTACGAGCGGTCCTCGCGGATTCGGCCTATATCCGAATTGCCCACCCAACACGGGGGATGAGCGCGTCCTCCATCAGCGGGCAAAAGAGCTCGCCGGTCTCAGGATCAACCATGGAGAGGACGCGCTGCAGGGTGCTGACAGCGGCGGGGGTGGGCATAGGACGTCCTTCGCGCGCCATGCAGTCCAGGTATCCGGCTAGATCGTACACTTTCCCAGTGAAAGCCTCAGCTTGACGAGGCTGGGGTGCGCCGGCGCCACTGGCAGGCTCTGCGCGGGGGTCCTTCTCGGGTGGAAGCTCCGTTTGAACGCCACTGGCACTAGCGGGGACGAGCGACGGAGATTTCGGCGCGGCCTCGGGTTGGCGGGTGTGGCGGACGAATCCCCATCCATTCTTGTTCCTAGAGCTCATAGCCCACGCGCAGTAGAGGCTCCAGACCTCCATATGTGCTCCGTTTACAGGTACGTGCCACGGGGCATCGTCCACGTTTGAGATGCGGGGCACCGTAACCACCGCGCGCGATCTCCACGCCTGCTCCGGGTGTCGAGCTCCGGAGGCGATGGACGCGCTCACTATGAAGGCGAGCTTATTCTCACTCTGCCCTTCACTCTCAGGATCGAAGTTCCAGGGAATGACTTCTGTTATGGTCTGAACGACCTGGACAGGTGTGAGGAAAGGCACCCAGACCGACCGTGGCACATTACGAGAGGCGCATCGAAAGATGAAGCCGACGGGGCTCCTGGTCCATGCGTCGTGGGACATAGTGAGAAAGGCGGGGTGGAGGATGCCTTCGAGACTCTTGAAGCAGGAGGAGTGCATGATGACAGCCTGGCAAAGATCCGCGTCTACAATGGACGGACACTCCATCAGGACCAAGCGGCGAAGGTTGGGCGTCGCGGAGGCGATCTTGACGATGTCTGACACCTCCAGGCAGTCGTTTGAGGAGAGATTGAGCCGGTAAGCATCGCCGCCTATGGCGGCGAGGAGGTGTATAACCTGTTCTCCGGAAATGTGGAAGCCGGAGAGGTCGACGGTTTCCGTCTCGCGAAGCTCGCATAGAGCGCGCTCAAGCAAGGGGACACCACGATCAGGGAAAGGCTTCATGGTCCGCAAAGCGGCTTTCAGCTGCGAAGCTTGACCAGGAAGCCAGTCGAGCAGGTTGAATCTGCCAATCGCCTCTTCGGACCGAACAGCGTGTTGAACGGCGACCCCAAGGGATATGTCGACAAGTGAAGATGGAGGTGTCGTGACTGTGGGTGCGGATGTCTCTGACTGGCCTTCAGGAGGTTCCCCGGGAGTGTTTGAGGACCGCTCAAGCGCAAGGTCCGGCCAAGCATCTAGCAACTGGTTGGCAGTCACTAGCGGCACACCCTTGAGGGCGTCGATGATATCGGTCAGGTATTTCTTCCCAGCTGTAACACACGCAGAATTGAGCTTCCCAGGCACAGTCGGTGGATAAACTTCAGCTATACTCACCCGGGTCCGTCTGTTCATCGAGAGGCTTGTAGTATACCTCAAGATAGTGCTGAGCGTCCTGGAGAACAGCTGGATATTGCATGAAGATATATCCAGGATTCTCTGGGTCGGTGATGTCGATGACGGACAATCCATCATCGTTGGCTGAAAATCATACGTGAGTTGAGTGCATTTGATACGAATGTAGCATGGCTAGCAAGCTCACATGTATCACCCCAGCAACGCATAGATGCCTTCAACGGAAAGGCTGAAGAGAAATATGAATCCTCCGGGTTGGCCTCCGCAAGTTCGGTGGACCAAGACGATCGAAGGATGGATAGCGTGAACGGGCATGGGATAGCGGGAATTTTGGGGAGCTCCCCGAGATGACTCCCATACATTCCATTGATCGCTCGAAGTTCATAACGCACTACCTCTGCGTTCTCCTTTTGGCTGATCAATGTTACGAATCGGCGCACCGCTCGTAAAGGCAAGGTTCCATAGCACCATTGGTGGTGTAGCGCACCGACACATCGGTACCTGCCTAGCGAGAGAGGAGGTGCCCCATGAGGACGAACGCGAGCGATGAGATACACTTGAAATCTTTGACCCATGGAAGATAGGCAGGGGTGATGGCTGTAGGTCGTTGCAATGGCGGAGAGAGCAAGATATGGGGGTGAAGAGACAAGCTGCGACGCCGCTTTGTAGGCTCTCGCAGCGCTGCAACGTTGCACCCCCGAAGTTCATCGTGGGTATCCGTTGAACTTTGACGTAACACCCATCTACGCATATGGATGAGTAAGTCGAGTCAGATCCAAATTAGGACGTGGACGTACCGGGACAACATCAACGGCGTAGTAACAGATGCACGCGCCATCATGTACCTAGCAGACTACAGCTTCGCAGGATACGATTTCTTAACACTCAACTAAACGGAGATCACCCTTGGGATAGCTGCACTACATGATGTTGTGCTAGTTTATCCGAGGTCATCTGCGTCGAGCGGCGGCGTGCCCAACGTCCGAATCGAGCATCCCTTGGGAAAGCCGCAAGCACATCGGCTGCTTATCAAAACGGGCCCGGGTACACAATACGCTAGCACTGGCCATGGGACGGCACGTAGAAAGGGACCCCGCAGCTATTCGTTTTCGAGTGAAGCTGGAAGTTCTCGAACAATGCACTATTGGAGATAGTAGACGTTCGCACTCTTGTTTGCATATTGCGTATGAAGTATCTCGGCGTAGCATCAAGCAGACCCAAGATCAGACGGGAGGATTCGTGCCATACCAGGCGGTTGGATTCATTCTTGTTACAATTACAGGGCTCACTTACCATCGACTTCTCGTGCGGTTCGATCATTCATACGGCTCCAGGAGGGTATACGCTTTACCCGATTCTCTTAACAGCCCCTCGATGATCTTCATCCCCTCCAGCACCTTCTCTTCCTCCAATCTCTTCCCGACGACTTGCACGCCGACTGGCAAGCCATGCATGCTCGTCGCGTCGTACATCTTGTACATGTCGCGCTCGATAGAGTTGCGTGCCTTGAAGCTCTTTGCATCAAATGCGTCGAGCTCCTTATCGACATGCGTGACTGGGAGGACACCTGCGGAGTAGTCGAGCTGGCGCCTTTGAATCAGCAATGTCCAGGCAGCGCAAGGGTGCTCCAAATGCTCACGATATTCCACAAGAAGGTATACCCGCAGCCCTTGAAGCCGCCCTTCATGCCCCCGTGCGGAGTGGCGGGGAGCGCGTTCGGGACCGTGAGCACGAAGTCGATCGCTTCGTCCTTGAGCTTTGTGAACCACCGGTCCCTGTAACCCTCGCGCTGCGCTACAAGCGCGAGGTACTGCTCCATGTTCTTCTCGTTAGCGGTCTCGACAAGTCCCGCGTAAGCATCGTCGCCCTTGACATGACGCAGGTACCATGCGTAGAGACGCTTCACGAAGCGCGGCAGGGCGAACGCGATGCGCGCCTGGCGTACTCCGGGGTCGTTCGACTCGCCCCAGCGGATTGGCTTGGTAGACACTTTACCTGCAGCGCAATGGTGAGTAGGAGGCGCTACCATTTGAACGCTTGCACACGCACCGGCTTCGGCCAACAGCAGCTGAGAGCCGATCTTGAAGCCCTCGTATGGGCTTGGCGGGTCACGGCTGACAACGAGATTCAACATTCGCTCAAGCAACGGAATGATATCAAGCAAACCTACAGGGGGACAACCTCATGGCCGCGAGCGGTCAGCTCCGATACCACCGTCTCCAGTGCTCGCTTGCATGCCGGAGACGGCGCAACGACACCTGAAAGACGACTATCAGCTGCGACTTACTCAGCGTTCGATGTAGCCGACCTACCATCGTCCCATAATACTGCCCAACGAATGGGCTTCCCGGAGATTAAGTCGACCTCCCTCCAAGGGATGGGAACGCACTGAATATGACGTCAATACAACTGTGCTCTTCGCCGTGTTCTGGACATACAACAGGCGTACCGAATGGTCGTACTCCCACGGCTTCATACTCACGACGGCCTTCCAGAACATTTCGAGGTCGTCCAGCGTCCGCGTCATGGGAGAGTACACGGCGGGCACGCCCTCTTGACCGGGCATGCTCGTCGAGTTTCCGCTCTTCAGGAATCGAGAGCTCGACGCCTTGATGGTGTAAATGCCGGAGAAGTGGCTGTGGAAGTGGCGTGAGTCTGAGTGTACCAGCACCGTGCGCCTCGAAGCCTGAGCAAGAGAAAATGGCTGACTCACGCAGGTGCGCGCACAGAGCCCGCAACGTCTGTACCGATCCCCAGGCGCGACCCGCCGTAGGCAAGTAGAGCGGCTTCCCCGCCTGTTGAGCCACCAGGCGAGTAGTTCTTGTTGTGCGGGTTCGTCGTCGTCCCAAAGACATCGTTGGCCGACTCGAACGAGAGCAGAGTGATTGGGACGTTCGTCTTCACGAATGGCACTGCGCCCGCGTCCTTCAAAAGGCGCACAAGCGCCGAGTCGCGCGGCATCGGGCGTCCGACCCACGCCGAGTAGCCAATGCATGCGTCCTCGCCCTCGAATCCGACAGTGTCCTTGACGCTGATCGGCATGCCCGCGAGCGGGCCCTGCGTGTTGCATGTCTTCGCCCAGCCCTCGGCCTTCGCGATCAGCACCTCCGTCAGGCAATTCGTCGCGGCGTGCGCCCGAAGGGCCTGCTTCCCGTATGTCCGCAGCACGTCCAGTGGCGCGAGCGTGCCCCCTTGCACACGCGCGACGATCTCTGTGGCGGGGCGCGCGAGCAGCTCCCTGTCTGCTGCGGAGATAGGGGCGTGGTACGCGGGCGGGAGCGAGCGGATGCGTTCCTCGCGCTCGCGCTGTTTCGCCGCACTGTCAATGGCGCACGTCAGCCGTGCGAGCACCCTCGGGGAGACGTCGTACGACGCACCATGCGCGGCGGTGCGCCAGAAACGAGAACATGGTTGTTGGCCAAGATGCGTACACAGTGCGGGGGCGTTATCAGGCCCGGGGATGCGGTCGCTCGGCCACTGCTGGGAGCCTGGACGCTCGGCGTGGGTCAGCAGACCTCGCGCGGCGCGGGGTGCCGCGCACCCGCGAGTCTTCTTCGACGCGCCGAATTGGCAAGGATAGCGAGGAAGTTGTTTGGAGTTCTCAGTCGCACGAATCTTCGCGCGCAGTCCGTTTCTACCCAGGCGAGCGAAGCGTACCGGGCATCGCGGGGCATGCTGGCGCGGATCCCCTTCATCAGGGTGTAGAGCTTCAGTCCTCGAAGCTCGTCCGAGCGTTGGCTGGGGTCCTGGCTGAAAACCTACGAGTGATGTTGTACAGAGCGGATAAGGAGCTCGACGCGTGTGCGAGTCATCTACAGAGAGAGCGTGTACTCGCAAAGAACCCTCCAAGGATGCATCCGCCATGCAGGCGGCAGCCGACTCTCAAATGCGTCTCCGCTCTCAGAGCTGAAGTCGAACTTGAAAAGTTATGCGCAATCTTTGGAGCCGGATAGGCGGTGTTGCGAGAGCTGCAACAGCGGATGCGTACCACTGTAACCGAAATGAGCAACAAGCGTCCTTAAGAGAACTCACCATGCACATGGTACTCGCCTCAGGCGACTGATGTCGAGGGTGTCTGATCTCGCGAAGTGGCGGTCCCAACGCACCGCCGATCCTTTCCCCACCGTCTCCGAAGATGCTGCAGCAAGCACATCACCGCCGGTGGATGGAAGAACACACAAACCTGGTCCGGCTAGCAAGCGCACCTGCTCCCAACTCCGCGCACAGGACGGTAGGGTCGCCAGTCTCCGGACTGCAGGGCATCATGGCGCGATGTCGCTCTCCAGCCCGGAGGGCATCACGAATCCAGATTTCTAGGACGCATACATTACGTCCTTGCTCGTGATAGACCTGACGTGCATCACAGAAGCTGTGGCACGGATCCCGGAACCTACGGTTACCTACCTCGTCGTGCCTCAGCCTGGATAGCGGAATATGTTGTATACAGAGTCACTCACCTCGGGCCGTACCTCGCGCTGACAGAGGTTGCTTGACGAGTCTGCGGGCGTGGCGGGGAAGGTGCGGGAGTGTCGTCATATTACTGCGATGCTGAGGGTAGGGTTGATACAAAAGAAACAACAGAAGTCCATAGGAGAACGGGCAGGGAAGAAGGCGGTACCATAGGGTTGGTCATGCGCAGAGAACGGATGTACAACAGGTTTGCAAGCGTCCGCACTTGTACGTACGGACAGTTCACATTCACCCACCGGCCGCCATGGCGACGGGGATGAACGCTGGAACGGACGGTACGGCGAAGCGCAGACATAAAGTTCGACGATGGCCGATACGTAGCGCACAATGTAGGTGGACTTGTGTAAGACTGAAAAGAGGAAGTGGATGGCCGGGAGAAGAAACGCACATGCGGTAATAATGATAGGTCAGGGATTCGAAACACGATAGCAGACGCTAAAGGGATATCTATACAACACCAGCGCCGACGGCGCTGTGAAAGGACGAGAGCAGGAGCCGCGTTGAATGGAATGGGGAAAGCGAGCGCGATGACTCGCTGCACGGCCTGCGCCAAACGGGGGTTAAGAGCCCGCCGCCACGGCCGATGGGCGACGTCCACCGTCGGGCAGCAATCAGATTTTGATCCTCGCCGGCGCCCTCAACATCCTCAGCTTCGGGATGATCTCGTCGAGCTCGCGCTCCTCCCAGATATCGCCATGGGGCGTCAGCGTCGCCTCCGCAATCTCCACCCGGCGCATAGACCGCGGCACGCGGTCTGCACAGGTCTGCGCGCCATCGCAAGAATCGAGAGGACTTGCGGAGCGGGAGCGCAACGATCCGCTGTCCAACGAAAGGGAGCCGTGTCCGACGACGGTGTCCTCATCGTCGTGCCCCCATGGGTCAGAGGAAGTCGACATCTTCCGACGGCCGAACAGGCGGGTCTTGGACGCGATGCGCCTCAGCGTGGACTTCGGTTTCGTCGCGGACGTGGTAGAAGACACAGATGGCACGAGTGAAGGTGCTGGCGATGGGGAGCGTGCCAGAGGGCGCGCGCGGGGCTCGGGGTCGTCTTCCGGATCCGAAGCGATCACGATGGACGTTGCGGACGCTGTCCTCGTTCTCTGCCTCCCTCCTACATGGAAGGAGAACTGTTTTGGAGGGACTGGTGAGGCTGGCGTGACTGAGATGTGGGGGCTAGCGAAGCTGTCCGCAAAAGGAGCGACTTTTTGCTTCGACGGCAGCGGGGCAGAATACGAGCGCGAGGGGATCGTCAACGCGAGTGGCCTCGGTCTGGCGTCCGCGCGGGGGAAGCCATTCGTTGCATTGGCGCTGTCCGGAGGCGAGGAGGACGCGGTGGTGTATATCGAGGTCGACGAATGAGATGATGAAGGAGATGGCGATGAGAAGGCTGTCAAAGTGTCGCTGTCGCGATCATCGATTTCGTTGCCGAAGCTGAAGGGGGAGATCCGCCCGCCCCTCCATGACACCGTCGGTGGCTTGTGACATGATATCGTTTGCCTTGCGCCTCCATCGCTGTCCGTGACGACCTTGGGAAGGGCGGGGAGAGGGCGCCTTGAACGCGCTGCGATAGAGTGCGAAAGCGGAAAGACTGGCAGCGGAGGGAGGACAAGTGTCGGACTGCTATTGTTCGGATGCGCGAAGAGCACGGGTGATGGCTCCTCAGTATCGTTCGGCGAAGACGGTGAAGAGGCGGCTCGCGGCGGAGGGGGCGCGTAGTACGACAGTCGACTCTTCTCATAGTCTTCGTTGGGGTGGAAAACCATGGGGGTCAGCGGAGGATCGTCGCTTTCTGCCGGAGAAGCGGAGGTTTGAGCGTATTGGGGTATGTCATAACGCGCCGTTGGGTATGGCGGTGTCGTAGATATCACCAAGGGTTCAAGCCCAGAGGTCTTCATGGACGAGGATCTGACTGGCATGACTCGAGAGACAGAGCTGGATGCTGGAAGGGCGAGGGCCATGTGTAAAGAGCGTCTGCAGGAGCACGAAGAAGGGTATATAGAAGGAGCGACAAAGTTACCAGAGGGTATATGATGAGGGCATGCGCGAGAGTGAGCGCACCGGGGCGTTTCGCGTATATGAATCGAGACGACGCGTCGGAGACCGGCGCAACGGCTACGGAGAGTGATCGTCCTGCCTCAAGACGCCGCGTTGCATGGACGTGTGATGGACACCGCCGGCCAGGCAGACGCGAGGGCAAATCACCGCATGCCAGTAATGGGATCAATCGCATCCTGTGTAACGCTGGGAAAGCAACAAGTCCACAGCGCGGGAGATCGAAGTGATCCAAAGATGGCTGGACGACGCTGGCAGCGTGGGTTCCCTGCACAGGTCCGTTGCCCGAGACTCCCTGAAATGAGAACGAGAAGCAAATATGGTTACTCACTAGCATGGTTCCGTCCGAGGAGCTGTACGCACGCACTTGGTCCACGTGCGGCGTGAGACTCGGTGAGAGGAGCGTTACTCCGCGCAGTCTCGTGGAAGAAACCCGTCGTGAGCAGAAACCGTAGGTTTGATGAGGGTCTGCCTCTAGCCCATCGGATCAAGTTGCCCGGTGACGGACATAAGCTGGCCCATTCTGCTATTCAGCTCTAGCAGAAGAAGAAAGACTGGGCCCAAAGTACACAGGCATATAATAATATGCTGACGGGGAGATGAGCGTCGAGGTCAAGGTGATGTTGCCGCACGACGCTGGTTGGGGAAAAATGTGACCAGGATGTCACGTCACGTCACAACGCGGTGGCGACGAGGTGTTTGACCGCCGCCTCTACCTTGACCACGACGACGGCGACGACGGCGACAGCCACCCTTCCTTTCCTGCTTCGCTCTTTTCATTACTCGTCGACGAGCCAATAAGTTATGTCCTCGAGCAACTCCGGGAACAACATTCCTCAGACCGCGCCCGCCGGCGGTCTCACCATCACCCAACCCCCCCAGACGGCGACCTCGTACTACAAGATTGCCCCGTCGAACACAATCACCTTCGCATGGAACTTCACCGACGTGCTTGCCACCCCTACGTCCCTCACCGTCTCCGCCATCTGCGACAACGGAAACACCTACCCCGTCGGCCCGACGAACGGAATCATTCCTGGAGATTCGACAAGCGTGCTGTGGGATTTGGGCGCATACCAGTCGGCGCACCCGAACCTACCACTCGCGGAGGCAACATACGTGCTGCACATTTGGGATGATCGGGGGCCGGGCGCGGCGAGGGAGCCAGGATTCCTCTCGGAGAACTCGGCGCTCAAGTTCGCTATGTACAGCCCGCAGCCATACACGCCCCTGGAAGGTGCGTTCTTGCCTGTCTCAGTTTGATTCGTTCACTCGCTGATCGGGAGGGATGCGAACCCGTGCCTAGAGTGGACATGTCCAACATGTAACGGCGCCTTGTCCGACTACATCGTCCACCCCGCATTCCTCAGCCTCTCGATCACCATGGTGGTGATGTTCCTGTCCGGCTACTCCCTCATCAGGCAAGCGATGCGGTAGAGGTTATGCCACTGCGGCGACGTCGGGCGGAGAGGAGTAGGCAGGGAGGAAGGCGTGGGTGTGGTGCGGCGGTACCCACGGATTATTCGTTCACTGGCATGGACACACAGGACATCATGACGCTACGTCTATAGCTTTGCTCGCGTTTTTCTGTTTTCTCAGGGCGATCCTCTATTCGTATGGACTTTCTCTCATCCCATCCCATATAGCCAACATCACTATCGATAATGTGTTCCATATCCATAGACTGTCCGGTTAGGGCACCGGATACAGCTCGCGACGAACGCCAGCGCGTGCGAACGACATTGGTCATCCCGCCGTGGTGTCGACATCCATAAAATCCCGCATCCGACGTGCCCGAGAGATGAGAACGGCCTCAACTGTCAAAGCTGGCGAAGAGATCGCCCACGGCTGAGTTGAGGAGACGCGATGTCAGTCGAGCCGCCCTCACGGGACCGGTTACTCAGTCGTACGCAAGGAGGAACTTCACTTCCAGCTGTTATCAGATCGATAGGCCCCTCGAGAAAAAATCACACATTACGTCTTACACCCAGAAGCGTCGGAGATCCTTCGGGTGAGGCGGTCTGACAGGTAGCGCGCACCGATTAGAGGTACGCGAGCCCTAGACGCGCAATACGCGAGTCGTCTCCGCATCGCCGCGCGAAACCGCTGTGCGATTTATTTTTTTCGAGGGGCCTATCGATTTGATAACAGCTGTCAAATTGTAGTCCTCCCCGCGGGAAGAAGTCGCCCCGCAGCAAACATCGTGCGCTCATCCGCTATCGCAACGACTGTCACTGCGCTGTTGTGTCAACGTCACTGTCGACACTCTAGCTCTCCACGGGCGTCCGCCGTATCCCCGCGTGCGCCGTAACCCGCTGCTCTTAAACACCATCGTACCACCGCAGGTCCGTCCGTCCGCCACGGATGCGCCTCGTGGAATAAGGTTACTACAACCGCGACGGCGCTGGCGCCGCGCAGCCAGCATCTCCCCGCCCGGCGGCATGGACACTGACACCGCGACCGCTGCCGCGGGCGAGAGCGTGTTCGTATTCGCCCAGTGCAGGTGAGATGACCGGTGTCGCCGCAGGGGCGCACGCCAGGCCCGCCTTGAACACGCTTTCGGCTTCGCCCCTGACGTCCTGCTCTGCATCGAGGGTGACCGTGAGCCCAGGGCGCACCGCCCCTCCGGCTGTCCCGGACACGTTGGACTGTGTCGTGGTGAGTGTGTCGGTGGTGGTAACGATTGAGGTGTTCGTGCCCGAGTCTGCCGGCGGCGGGGAAGAGTTGCGGTCGGGCGGTGCTTCGCGGATCTCCTGCGATAGAAGATGGACAGACAGCTTCTTCCGCGTCTTGGCTCCAGTCGACGGGCGGACGAGTGCGTCGTACGTCGCGACGACTTCAGGGAGAGTTAGCTCGCGGATAAGCGAGGCGTCTTCCTCGTCTGTCGATGACGGCGTCAGTGTCCACCAGCCGGCCATGGGGTCAAGTTAATGTGACACATCGGGACGGTACGTACGTCTGAGGAAGTCGTAGTATCCGCTGCGGATATGGGCCCAGAAGCGCGATGTCTCCTCGTGCAGATTCTTGACGCGCTCGAGCTTCTTCACGACGAGCCCTTCCTTCTGCCGTCGGAACTCTTCTGCAGGCATGCTCGCGACCCGGTTGCCGAACGTCTCCAGGAACGCGTCGACGCGCGATTCGAGGAACCATGGCGGGCGGACGCTCTGGATGCGAATTCCGAGTCCGCGGGTACCGTTGATTGACCATTGCGAAGATGCGACAACGTATCTAGGGACGCATCAGGCTGGTGCTCGAGTAGAGGTCTGGGAGGATGAGTACGTACCCAAGCTGCTCCTCCGTGCGCAAGATGGAGTAACATGGCTCTCGCATCATGTGGGCGATGAGCGCGAGCGTGCACCTCAGTCGTACATCGGTGAGTTCGCCAAATTGCAGGTAGTATGAAAGACTGGAGTTGATCTCTTTCGGGTTTGTGTGCCTCTTGCGGGAGACGACGTCCGAGCCTGATGCAGGTGTATCAGCATGGTCAACGCGTGACTCCCCGATGTTGTGTCAATGAACCGACCAGAAGGGAGGATCAAGGAACGCTGACGGGGTATCTCCCCAGGGAGAAGAGGTCGTGCCTGAAGAGACTCCTCAGCGAGCGAGACGATCTCCAAGGACCGCTGTTGGTCGCTGGTGAGCAATTATTGCGCCTAAAATCTAGGCTGCATCTTACCTCACGGGACATGTTGCCGTTCACCAACACCTCAATGAACACCTTGGATAGTAGTTCATCGCGATGCCGCTCGATATCGCCCTCGCTGATCTCTGTGCGATGGGATAAGTACCACTCTGATATCTATTTGCATAGCCCGCTCACCAGGTAGCTCGGGCAGCTTCTCCGCGGGCGTCCAGATTGTCGGCATGAACAGCCATGTAGCGTACGAGTCGGAGAGAGCAGATGGTTGGCTCAGGTAGAAGTTCTCGTATTCGCGTCGTATCTGCGTGAGGGATCATCAGACATGTCAGTCAGATTCTGTTCAACGCAACCGGCGCCACGTACCTCCTCTTTGACGACGCGCAGTCGATCGGGCTTGACTGCCAAGTCACGGATCTTCTCCAGGACGATGCGCAGGAGCACATGTATCTTGTCGTTATACCCACTCACGGACACTGTGAGCCCCTCAATCTGATTGGTTACGGAGTATGAGAGGCCAGCAAGGTCCGCGTCATAGGTCACTTCTGCGAGCGCGTCATCGACAAGATCCACGAAAACCCTAGGCACCTAATTAGCCAGCATGCAGTCAGGAATAACTGCATGTCCTCGTACCGCGTAAGCATAGCATGCCGAGGCGACGTGTATGCCAGCGGACTACAGTGCCACGAAGGGTTTGGTGAGTGCCCGTCGCAAGCGTCAATGCTAACCTACACACCTCTTGATGTCGATACGAACGTGCGCCTTAGGCACCCAGAACTGGTCGTCTTTCTTATGCCACAGTTGCGACAACTCTGAGCGCTTGACCAGGAGGGGATGCTTCGCCGGCTGGAGAGATGGAGCGGAGATGAGCAGTTTGCACGCGACGCTTCACGAATCATACCTCTGGCACGTCCGCCTTCTCGACAGAGAGATCTCCAGGTATGAAGGGGTTGGGAGTTGGGAGGTGCAGCGCGTTGTTCGTCTCCGGCTGTTCGAGCTATGCATGGTGCATGAGCATTACGCTCAGGACGACGAGCACGAAAAGGGCTTACTTTCCGCAGGAGCGCCTCATCCATCCTCCGCACCGTGTACTGAGTTCCGTACCATTTCTCCGTGTCCCAAATCACGTCGTTCCCTACCACGTCCGCATGGTGACTCTTTGCCTGGATCGTCACCCTCGCCCTCCCGGGAACGAACCCGACTAAGAGCCGCCTGACGAGCTGCTCGTCCCACTCTCTGTAAAGAGACGCGCCACTGAGGAGCCACTCTGGAGGGTACGGTTCTGCCAACGCATGTGCCAGCGTGCTCGCGTAGCTGTGGGGCTGGACCTTTTCCTTGAAGCGGAAGCGGGTGGAGGCCATGGTGCTGACCTCGGTGAAGTGGTATAGGGGCAGCGGAGAGGCCCGCATCAGTGAGGCATAGCTGAAGATCGCTTCGAGGACGTCTTGGTAGTGCACTATGGAGTGCAAACGATGCCATCAACCTCGAGGACGACGACGAGGCGTCGATGAACACTCACGATATCCCTCATAAGTGAGTCGGCCGTGTACTTTGAAGAACTGGGGGCTCCGCGAACTGCCTGATGGCCCTGCGCTGAGGCTTGAGAGCCATCCCTTGTCCTTGAGGTATGCACAGATGCTCCCCGGACCTTCGTGGCCGAAAAAATGCGAGAGGAACGAGGCGGGTTTCCTCTGGTAGTGCTCACGTAGGTCGGGCAGTTGGAAGGAGACGTCAAAAGCGTAGAAGTCCTTCACAGTCTGGACGAATACCAACGTCTACGGGACGATGTTGAGTGCGCGCATCTCAAGACGACGATATGCATGCAGCTTACGCCCATATGCTCAGGTCCCCAGGGTTCATCCTTGAATGCGGGTCTCGGGTCGAGACCACGATTGGTGATCTTCGCAAAATGGGGGACTACCAGCTCCACCAGCTCCTCCAGGGACTCTACGCAGCTTCATTGTACCGCCGCCGATTGTCCCCTAGGATGATCACTCACCTCTGCCGATTACCGCCAAAGTCATCCTAGACGCGCAATATTCTTGCTGCCACCAGGCTACCAGCCGCCTGCGGGTCTCCTTCAGCACTGCATCTTCGCTCTCTCGTTCTCCGGCGTGTCTTCCAACATCTGATAGACTCGCATAGTTACCAGTACCGAACTTCGCCCACGGATGCCCGTGGATGCTCAGGCTCTTCGTGATCTGAAGCACGCGTCTGGCGTCGTTCTGCAAGTTCCTCTTGAACTCCGAGTCGACGGCGTTGATTTCACGTGCGGTGAGCGACTCCGTGAACAATGGCGAGTGGAAGAACGCTGCAAGCCGTGGAACACCTCCCGCGAGCTCTGAAGGACTGATGGAAAACCAGTACTCGGTGTATGTGGGCCCCGTGGCGGCATTGCGAGAACCGCCATTGGCGCTGATGAACTGCCAAAAGTGTGAACAAGGGTTGATGATACCCGTCGGCGGAGCTCACTGAGAGAAAATCGTTCTCAGCTGGGTATGGTTCCGAGCCCTGAATTTGTTGCACAATAACAACTCAGAACCAGACACATCTGCGATGGGGAGAATATCTGCTCGCCTTGCTAATCATATGCTCGCAGAAATGTGCTAGTCCGGGTGCGTCATCCTAGTGTTCCACACTCCCATCAGCAGTGACCCACCCGCCCACACAATAGGTGGGCAATGATACAATTGCACCTACTGGGTCCAGCATAGAGCCTGTCGTCAGCGCCAAGCAGGCAGCCGCCTTGTCCGCTGTCGCATCGTGGACTAGGACGGCGCGGAGACCATTGTGTAGCTCGATGACTCTGTATTGTCTGTCATCAAGCGAGGGTTTCTCGACCTGGCCTACGAAGAGGCGGTATCCCGGAACATCGCCCGCAGCTGGAACATCCGTCCATGTCGCCATGAATCGGGCCTGAGAAGTAGAAGCAAGGGACGAGCGAGTGCGATTCGAGGGTACCGGCTGAGCCGTCCGGTGGCGCCGCGCTAGATTCGAGGTGGGAGAACGAGGCCGCGGAGGCTTTCTGCGAGTGGTTCCGAGGGCCACGCCGAGTAGACGAGGACAGGCCAGGCTGGACCGTTTGATTGGAGAAGCACGGCTAGCTGCGTGCAATGAGTACAGCGAGTGCGCGGGCTAAGCCAAGTGAGGTGCGTCAGCGGTCGATCATCGTGGGACGCACAGGTGCGCCGGTGAATGTGGCTGCCATTCCCAGAAAGGCAAGCGTTGAAGCTCAGATGAGCGCCCGAGGTTAAAGCTTCCACAATCTCCGACCTCAGTTGCAGCCAGTTGCACTCGACGGCCGTCCTCACATGATGGGTTGCATAGCAAGAGCAACCGCCTGCATGATCTCGGAACTTCAGCTAGCCTCAAGCGACGGTGTGTTTAGCTCACGTACAAGGACCAGGAAGCACTTGTTCCGGCGACCTTCTACGGTCCGGTCTCCTGAGGCGGCTCTCACGTCAATGGCTTCTTTGCGCCCTAGGATAAACGTGATTGGTACAGCGCAGCGCCGAGCGGATGAGGGCCTGGACCGTCGTGTAACTGTGGCCGTATGTGATCGTCCTACGATGATATGAGATGTATGTCGGGGCAGATTTGGGGTGGCAGGAGTGACGCCGCAGACGCGTGCAGAGCACGAGCCCTCCGCCCGATTTGCGTTGCTCAGGCGAATCGCGGGAGTCCGCGCGTCCGGGGGCGGACTGGGGGCAAGTACCCCCGCCCTTCATTTCGGAGGTCCGTTTCAGATTGGCTGTGTGGACGAGGTCTCGGCCGTCATAATCGCTGAGCCTCCGAGGACCGTTCCGGCAGAGGGGACTGGTGGCCACACGTCGCCGCTGTTCTCTCCTTCTGCGCGTTCAGATGGAAGGCTGCGGGAAGACAGGGAGGTGATCGCACAGGCACAGGCGTTTGTCGATTGCGGATCGATGCGGACCGTATGCACCTGTGGCGAATGAGAGCGCAAGCGCCTGAGACGAGTCGGTGAAGCGCCTCCAACAATCACGCGGTGGTCGTCAGCAGAGGGGCCCGTGGCTGGAAAGGGCGTTGTGCCAATGTGCCCTTTGTCCAACGAGTGGCACAAGCTACTCCGCCAATTGTTCCGGAGGCCAGAAGCGCGGGCGGCGACATATCGAATGATGCCCCGCGCTGTTCTGCGGGACTTCCCTCCTAATCCGGCTTCTTTGTTCTCTCGTTCCGGTGGGGGGGTCCAGGCCTCCGTCATCGACCCTGCTTGTGAGCGGTTGTCATAGCGCGCCCACGCGTGCAGCACTCACGCTCCGCGATGTGGCCACTGCCCACCCTCGGACTCGGAACGAATCTCCAGATATGAAGACATGCGTCGCGGACCCGCGCCGGACGCGACTGTCACGTATATATAGGCGTGTCTGGCCCCTCTCCGCTGCACTCTGAATCCCTGCGTCGCCGCAGACAAACCGAGTGCATCGTCAGCTGCGCGAGTTGCTGGCTGAGCCGAGCGCATTGTCTGTCCTTTCCGACCGCCTATCCAGCTATCCTCCAACACCGTGTGCATTGTGCCTCCACTCGAGCCAAACGACCGACTCCCACCCCACCCGCGTACCACGCGAGTAGCGCGGCAGCCCTGAGCGAAGACTGTATGTGTGGCTTTCCGCGGTCTCAGTTTCTTTCAAGTTGTGTTGATCGCGCCACCATGAGGCAGGCTCTCCTTGCCCTCCTTTGATTCGGTTCCCCGGAGGCGTACAAATTCGCACCCTCCTTTGTGGCCCACCAACGTCACGCCGCAGGCCTCGACCACTTCACAGTATATAACACGCACGAGCGATATGACGGCCATATCACACATCCACAGCTACGAGCGGCAATACGGGCCATCGCCGCTCCACTCCTCTGCGAACATGCGCGACGACAAACCCTCCCCATACGCTCAAGCATACCCTCAGAAGCCCAGCGCGGAGAGAGTAGCGCACCGAGCTCACGCCAAGCAACCGCTCGGCTCGCACCACCTCACGGAGCGATCGGATACCACCACTCGCCCGCGCGAAGTTGCGCGCAGAGTCTTGTGAGCATATCCATCGCTTCGTGCTCCTAGAATGATGCTAACCGGACGACGGCTTACAGCGAGACCAGGCAAGATGAGCGCTACTTGACGAGGCAGCCACCCCCAACGCCACCCTGGTACCAGAGGGCTTCGCGGTATGCGCACCCTCTTGACGCTCCTGCTCCTAGCCTCAGTGGCAGTATGAGCATCTCAAACACGACCGCCCCGCGGGGGCTGAGCGGCGCCTTCTCGGGAGCATGGTCATCCGCGCGACCCACCTCGGCGTACGACAGTAGGCCGACGAGCGACGCGTGGATACAGGCTCGCGAGTCATCTGACAGCGGGCTCGACGAGGAAGAAGGCAGCATGGCGAGCGACGTGTACCCGGGCGAGAGAGCGCCCTTGGCGAGACGCAGTGGGTCATCCGTGGACGTCCAGCAGCTTGCAGGCCTGAGGGTGACGTCGCGCATCCTCCCCGGATTACCCAACAGCGCCGCAGACCAATCCCAGAGCGAACCCATCTTCCTCAACGCATCCACTCGCAGAAACTCTCCGCAGACCTCCGCCTCCGAGCGGCAGCGCGATCGCGCGGACAACTGGGAAAGCGAAAGCGTGCGGCTCCCCCCTCTTCGCTCGTACGCGCCGAAGCGCGCGTCAGAGGACCACTCACCTTACGCCGACCGTCCCCTCCCCCCGGCTAAGCGCGCTTGCGTGCAGCTCCCTGCGCTACTCCCCTTCATCGACCCCTTGATCCAGAGCTCGCGGAATGGGTCTTTCAGCGATTTCTTCCCCGGCAGATCTCGCCACGACACCGTGAGCCCCCCGCCCAGTCCCACCCCGAGCGCGGCCTCGTGGTCCAGTAGCGCGCACTCCGGGGGTCAGACGGACACCGACCCGACGGACGACGAGGACGTTCCCATGAGCGCGCCCAGGCGCGACGACAACCTGCCCTCTAGAATGACGCCGCGCGAGCCTCGGACGGCGGCGGCGAGGAGCCGCGCGGGAGAACGCGAGCTGGCTTGCCCGTCCCCTCTGCTCGGCGAGGCCGCCGACTACCCTTCGGCGACTCCCCTCCCGGCAGACTTGTCCGCCCACGTCTCCCGTGCGCTCGCAACGGCCGATGAGCAGCGATCTCACGCCTCCCTCGACGCTAGCAAACCGCGCCGTCGTGCGCGCGCGCGCGCGACAGCTTCGAACGCGCCTCCCCAGAGGAAGTACCGCTTCGTTGCAAGCCGCTTGTCGGGGAACGTCTCTCGGCGTCACTCACCAGACGCGCGCGACGAGCATGAGGGCGACCATGGACGCTCGCCTTCTCCCTCGTCCTCTTCGAGTCTCGACATCCCGCTCGCGACCATGCTTCCTTCGTCGTCGGGCTCGAGGGTGTCTCAGCCGCTTGCCAGTCCGCCGCCGCAGCCACAGCCTCAGGTCCAGTCGCGGACGCCGGCCGATCCTCCCAAGAGGCGCGGAAGGCCGCCTCGGCCTGCGTACTACGACGAGTCCCTCGCGCCGATTGACCCCGACTCTCCTGAAGGCAAGGGTCAGTTCCCCGTGTACTGCCTAGACGAGCGCCCGACGCAGTGCCAGTTCCGTGGATGCGCGACGTCCCTCTCGGGGAAGAAGGCAGAAACGACGGCGCACCTCAAGGAACACTTCCAGAAAGCGGACAACGGCCCGCTTCTCTGCCCATGGGAGGCCATCCTTGACAACGGCGAGAGGGTCCCTTGCGGCATGGAGTTCAGCGACAGCGCCAACATGGGTCGGCACGTGTCGACGAAGCATCTGCAGTCGGAGAAGTATCAGTGCGGGAAGTGCGCCCGCGACTTCGCGAGGAGGGATGCGGCGTTACGGCACATGAAGACGATGTGCAGCCCGGAGAAGGAGCAGCGACGGGCGGCCAGACGAAAATCCGAGACGGACATGGACATGGAGGACGGGGACAATGATGCGAGTGAGTGGCTCCGGCACCTGCAGCACGATGATGATCCTGACGCCGCGCCTTCGTAGAGCAGAGTGGCCCGTCTCAACGGCGAGGAGGATCCATGTGAAAGAGCGACGTCAGCGATGGTAATTTCGTGCATCCAGGACGCTCGGACGGTATATACCCTGTATGCGGAGTGTCGGGACTATTTCTCTGGTTGCGGATGAGAACGCTAAACAAAGGACTTGTATAGTTAGAGATGAACTGCATGTAGCATACCTCGGATGATGGAGTGTTTCGAATATCCTGTCGTGAGGTTTCTCCGGCACTGCGCAAGAGCAGAGCGTAGGCATACCAGCTGTCTCCAATTGCGCACTGTACATCTTTCGCGTCCTATTTCGATGAAGCCTGAACATTTGCGGGGTGAACCAAGTCTTACAAGAGGCAAATCAGCGAGCGAGCGAGGGCGGGGAACGTATGAGCAACAACCTGTAATGGCGTGCGGCACGAAGAGCTC
Organism: Trametes sp. AH28-2; assembly: GCA_001304625.1. Taxonomy (NCBI): domain Eukaryota; kingdom Fungi; phylum Basidiomycota; class Agaricomycetes; order Polyporales; family Polyporaceae; genus Trametes; species Trametes sp. AH28-2. Next base: position 44,280 of record KQ464113.1, read on the forward strand.
AGGACGAGAGGAAAGCGATCTCTCCTTTCACACGATCCTCTCCAGCGCTGCGCGTAGCGTCTGGTGTCGGGTACATGACGTCGAGATGAGAGGCCACCAATACGAGCATTGGCCACAAGCAGGCTTGAGTTGTTGAGCACATACCCAGCATATGCAGTTGCCTCCCTATTCTTCGCGTGTACTGGGTTCGTTCGAGGAGAAACCGCGCGCTAGTCCTGGGGAGCAGAAATACTCGTGAAGTCGAGAGTGGCCGACTATATGCGTATACTTCACCTACAGAGCTCGTCAGACGTAGTACGGCCCAGGTCTATATTTCAGACTTGCATAGAATTAGATGCGTAGAACTGAGCTGATCTTGGGCCAGGACGTCGAAAAGGAGACATGGGAGGAGGAAGTGGAGGAAGAGGAAGAGGACAAGGTGTGGCTGAGCCGAAACGCGTGCCACAGGCGCGTTACACACCGTGACGACGCGCCTCGTCACGGTGGAAACGCTGCGCGTGGTTTTGGCTCGCGTGGCATCCAAAATCGGAGATTTGTTCACTAACGCACCGATAGCGCTTAGACTCAGACTCAGGCTACATCCCTATAACTTATTAGGCCTGCTCAGTACTCTCCAGTCCGTTCTGTCCTGTCTCATAAACCAGGATAGCAGACTATGATCACGGTCGACTTCGGTTACGGGCCGCGATGTTCAACAACGTGCCCCCCTACGTTCTCTTGCCAGCAACTCGCTCATCCTGCGCCCTACTTGGCAGCTGGCTGTAATGTTGAAGGCATTCCCGTAACATGCGTGTGCAAGACGCTCGCCTGGTGCACTCTTCTGGAGACAACCAAGGAGGCAAATCTGATCTCAACCAGGTGGCGATGGGGTAAGCTAACGATCTACGACGTATGTATGCCCAAGGTGCACGCTCCGAATTGTGCGGTGATCTCAATGCGTCGGTGATGAATGTAATGATGAGAGGTTGGCTGGCTACTACAGCGAGATAGCTGACCTTAACTTCACGCCTGTCACAGATCTCTGGAAGCACCCGACAGGGTGAAGGGTGATCCTGCGCTCCCTTCCCATTCCGGACCCGAACAACATATAGCGACATATGCGGAGCGTTCTATTCTCCGGGTCCCTTCTCTTCGGACTTCAGGGATATATAGGCCATGCTTACGCTCACGACAGCGCTCGAGATCGCCTACTTCTCGACCAGCATGTTCCCTCGCGCAAGCCGTGCGGCAGTCATCCTCTGCGCAATAGTCCTCGGTGCCGGAGCCGTGCCGAGTGTCCTACTCCAAGTCTCTGGTCCGACGTCCGTAGTCGACGTGGACAACCTCAAGGTCATCACTATCGTCACCAACACCGGCGACGAGCATATCAAACTGCTGAACGATCCTCGCAGTCCTCTCTCAGACCTTCCGACCGATACCTTCGACATCGCGAATCCGCATGGCACTAGTCCGGACTTCATCGGAATCGCAGTGAGTATCAACACCTTATGCTCGCGCCTGGCTGTATGCGCCGTCTCATGGTTGCACGCAGGTCAAATACGTTCCCCATATTGCCGCTGCTTCGGAAGATCCTCTGGTATACACCAATCTTGCTCCTGGCCAATCTGTCGAAGTTGAGCATGACCGTGAGCGCATTATAGTGTTTTCTATGCTCGCAAACTAACTCCCATCTGCTCTTGTTAGTTTCCCTCTCCTATGATTTCTCCACTTCGGGGCCAGGACCCTACGTAATTAACGTGAAGGAGCTCAACGCTATGTACTATGTATCTCAAGGCCACATCTACGCCCTTCTTGAAGGTCGTAACCTCCCCGACCATGCAGTTAACATCTCGGGTTCTCTCGTTGCATCTCGTTCTCGCATCGCACTCAAGCCGGATACCGAAGATTGTGAGGACTGGCAAGAAAGAGCTATTCACACCGCCATCCCGACTGCCGAGAAGTACATCGGCGGTGCTCTCGGGTACGGAGTTCCTTTCCAGATACTCTTGCACCCGTGTTTACGTTCTCCTTCAGCCTCTTAGCCCGTGATGGCTACGCCGGCGACCACTACAAGCGTTGGTTCGGAAGCCCTAGCGAACACCGGCTGTCTACTGCTGCGTCTCACTTCGAAGCGCTGGTTGGCAACAACTTCACCGACTTCAAGTTCATCTGCAACACGCCGTTCTGCTATCGCAACCCTGGACTCTACGCATACGTGTTCCCAGACGAGTAAGCAACTTCACATCTTCAGAGTTTCCGAGCTACAACTGACCTCCTACGTGCTAGGTTCGGAACAATTCACGTCTGCGCGACATTCTTCCGCTCGCCAGTCGGTGGACCAGACTCGCGCGCTTCGACTATCGTCCATGAGGTATTGATCCCCCTCATCGTATCGACTTCGCGAACACTGACTGTGAACGCACCCGCAGTCGAGCCATTTCACGCGCAATGGCGGCACCCTCGATCACGCATACGGGCAAACCTTGACTCAGGAACTCGCTCGCAGCTACCCGCAACTTGCTGTCATGAACGCTGACAACCACGAGTACTTTGCCGCAGCCTCGCACGACAACGACGTCAAAGAGCCTCCTGTGCTGCTCACGCAGGTCTACTTCGGCGGGGATGCATTCCGTGTCTGAAGGAGAATGCTACAGGCAACGGCGCTTTGTTCCCCATCCATGTTTATATCTCGCTGTCGGGCGTCGTATTTCGTTGATTGTCGTAGTTTGCAGCAGGTGTATTTTCCTAGTCTGCACGTCTCCTCACGCGTGTGCAGACCGTGTAAAACAAAGGAGTGGTAAGTATGGTCGGAGGTCGCTCTTGGAATTGGAAAGGGGACGAGCTGGAGAGATACTGAATTGCATCACTCCTTCGCCTATCGTACAAGAGGATACACGAGATGACCTCGAGTACGAGGATTCCTACTACACGTTACGCCCCGTGGGCATACGGCCCTTAGCGGCCGGTGTAGACGTGCCAAGCACCCTTGCTGGGAGAGTTGATATCCTTGTTTCCCTGCTTGTAGCTAACCGTGATGTGTTCCGGCTCGTTAGGATCGGTCCCGCCGGTATGCGCAACCTTCCTACACGAGCATCCAGGTTGAAGACGGACGACTCCGCGGATTACATGGCATCGACTGACCTTATTCTGGCCTTGGTTGCGGTCGAGAGCTCCGGCTTCGCCTGTTGGAACTGCTTGACCTTCTCCTCGTGCCACGTACGAGGGTCCTTGTTGTCGAACTGCTCGGGATCCAACTTCTTGACCTCTGCGTCTGCCGGGGCAGTCCAGATGACGGTAAGAGCCGGAGTAGACATACTAAGAAGAAGGGACGTCAGTGTGCGCCCATTACTGCCGATTGGCCATTGCGGCTCACGTACGTGCTCGACAGTCGTAACTGGGCGCGAGGAAGGGGTGCCGTGCACCTCCGCTTGGCTTTAGAAAGCTTTTATCTGTTTCCGAGAGTTCAGAAGCAACATATGCGTGTGATAGAACTCAATCTTTCCGGCGACTTCGGCGTCCACGTACGGAGCGTGGGGGCAAGGAGTCTGGAGAGTTTGAACGTTGAGCTGTCCTGAAGTAATTGAGCTCGAGCGGCGGCACGCTCGGGGCTCTGCATATGTCATCCTGATGAATTCTACATGTAATACTGTCCATATGATTGGGGCACTCTCGGCGTGATCATATCGCCGCTGTCGCGAGCGGCGGCGCCGGCGATGGTGAAGGGAAGAGGAGGGTCAGATGGTAGGCGCCAATTCCCCTCGAAGCTTGGAAGCGCTGCCACCGGCCAAACACCGGACCAAACACTGGCCAAACTCTCCTGTGGGTCAATTCGTCTTCGCCGGCTGGCCATCGACTCCGAAGCCACTACTTTCCCATCCTGCGTCGTCCTCGTACCGCGACGACTTGCATTGCCCCTCTCAAACCTCTCTCTGCGCAACTGCTCACTATCTCAGCCTGGTCTCATAACTCTTTGACTTCTCCCACTTGCGAGCGCCGTCCAGTATATACAAACACTTGCTGACCAGCCTGCACTGGGCCCGGTCTTGGTCACTCACGACTCGTCTGTCGCCCCCTGCCTCAGCTTACATGTCTTCTGGCATATCTACATCTGCTCCGGGAACGTCAGCTTTTGATCACCTGCCCACCCGACCTGGCCAAACGTTGAACAACGGCCGGTACGGACTGCATCGAAAGCTGGGCTCTGGGGTCTACTCGACAACATGGCTGGTCTCCGATAACCAGGCACAGTACGTGCACCCAGCCTTGGCACTTCATGGGAGGGTATGAACACCAGCCGGCGTCTTAGGTTCAGCGATGCCACCACGAACAAGTACCGCGCTGCGAAGATCCTCACGCTCGACGGGACGCGCGCGCACTCAGACGGCCGCTCGCGCGAGCTCGAGTTCCTGCAGCAGATCTCCGCGTGCGAGGACGTCGCGTCTCTCCCCGTCCTCGAGGACCACTTCGAGGAGTCCGGGCCCGGGGGAACTCATCTTTGCTTGATCACCAACCTGCTGAGCTCGGACGTGTCGAGCTTCCGCCGGAGCGCGCCTAATAAGGCGCTGCCGGTGCATATAGTCAAGAACATACTCGCGCAGACGCTCGAAGGGCTCAAGCAGCTGCACGAGCTCGATATCATCCATACAGGTTCGAGTCTTGGAGACTGCACGTACCGTTTCGTATGCTAACGGGTTGGGAAATCTAGACCTAAAGCTTGACAATATCCTCTTCAATACGGTCGGGAGCGACAAGGATGTGGAGGAAGACCTGAAAGCGAATCCACCAATTGCACAGGGCGAGGTCGACGTCGAGGGCACGAAGTATCCCGTCATCCGCTCGCAGCCGCTCCGGCATGGCTTCACTTGGGATGCGTCGCCATTCGATGCAGAGGTTATGCAGTTCACCATCGTCGACCTCGGTCAAGGTGATTTTCCCTGTTAGGCGAGTGAGATCCATCTGACATTGACAATCTTGCCCAACGCAGCGCAACGCGCAGGCGAACAGCCGACCGTCGACGAGTTCTCAGCCTATTCTCTTCGCGCGCCTGAGTTGCTCTTGCACTCGGACTTTGGGCCGAAGATCGACATATGGGCGTTGGGATGTCTTGTACGTCTATTGGCTGTCGCGCGTGACATTGTGAGCTCACTCCTACGCGGTGCAGACGTATGAGCTCCTCACGGGTCACTGGCTCTTCGCGCCCGAAGAAGGCGAAGACTGGTCGCTCGAGGACGACCACCTCGCGAAGATGCTCGAGCTCACCGGCGAGCGGTTCAGCGCCGCGATGCTCGAGCGCGCCCAGCTGCGCTCAAAATACCTCAACGAGCAGGGTGTGTCCCTCATCCCCCGCTCCTTCATACGTGTGTGATCCTCACCGCTTGTACCCCCAGGCAACTTGCTCCGCGTCGAGCTCATCCCTGGCCAGAGCATCGAGGCCGCGCTCGCGGTGTACAAGACGGTGCCCGAGGCGGAGATCGCGGGCGCCGCGAGCTTCATACGCGCATGTCTCCGCCTCGACTCGTCTGACCGCGCGTCGGCGAAGGAGCTCGAGCTGCACCCGTGGCTGACGCGCAACAGTTGTGCGGATAACTAGATGTATGTGGTACCTGATATAACCTTGTTCGATGCTGTGCTGAATGATGCAGAGTTGTGCAAAATGCCGTGTTGCCTTCCCCTCTGGCGGTTCGCCGGAGGTCGGTACTGTTCTTCGCCCAACTTTCCCCTCTGAAGCTTTTCGTGCTTGGTCTTCTCTTCGATACCTGCGCCGTGGATCATTCGCTGGTTGCGACCATGCCGAATAGTGCTAGTTGCGACGCATATATCCTCGCTTGCTGCAGCGGAGGCTGAGCGCGGTCAGACTGCCCGGCGCCGTGTCCCGCTGACAGCTTTAGAGCGCACCAGCTGGAGAGGCGGCGAGAGTTGAGGTGAGACGGCGGCGTTGGTGCTGGGGGCGTCCAATGGCAGATTCGCGAAGAGTGCGCTACCGTTTAGCGCTAGGGAAACGATGATGCATGTACGATTCCATCCGGCTCTTTGAATAGTTGTTCGATCGATCCTCCTTCATACAAATGCAGTCACAGCAGCAACCACTCCAGATACGCTAGCGTGATGATTCCTTCCTTGTCAAGATTCCGAAATCCGTTCATATGATATCAGTTCCCCCCTGCAGGAAGCGTTCAGCATCGCATACGGGGACGAGAAGCGGAAATGGCGCCTACCACCGAACTTCTGGAAGCCCTCGCGCAGGGAGTTGCCGATCTTGTCCGCGGTGCTCTCGTCCTGTTCGTCGTGTTACGCACTTCAGCCTCCGAGCGTCAGAACCAAGTCAAAGTGTTTGGAGGCGCACCAGGTTGTACCCCGCCTTCTGCGCGGCGTACTGCACGCCCTTGTCGATCCAGTCGCCCGCACCGCCCTCGGCGCCCGAGTTCGAGTTCGCGCCATAGCTGGAGTTGGAGTTGGAGTTGGACGAGTAGTCGTCGTTGCTGCCCGAGTTGTTGTTGCCGCTCGAGTAGGAGCTGCCGCTGTTCTTCGAGCCGTAGCTTTCGCTGGTGCCGCTGCTGGAGTAGTCGTTCCCGCCCGAGTTGGAGTTGGAGTTGTAGTCGGAGGAGTCGTTGCGGGAGCCGTAGCTGTCGTTGTTGTTGCTGTTCCCGCCGGAGCCGTAGCTGTCGCTGCTGCGGTTGTTGTTCCCGCTCGAGCCGTAGCTGTCGTCGTTGCGGGAAGTGTTCGAAGAGCCGTACGAGTCGTCGTTACGGGAGGTGTTCGAAGAGCCGTAGTTGTCGTCGTTGCGGGAGGTGTTCGAGGAGCCGTACGAGTCGTTGCGCGACCCGTTGTTGCTGGACCCGTAGGAGTCGTTGTTGCCCGACGAGTTGTTGTTGTTTGAGCCATACGAATCGGTGTTGCTCGATCCGTACGAGTTGTCGTTGCTCGAGCCGTACGAGTTGCTGTTGCTGCTGCCGTACGAGTCGTTGTTGCTGCCGCCGTACGAGTTGTTGTTGCTGTTGCTGTCATACGAGTTGGAAGAGTCATTCCTCGAGGACTGATCGTAGGAGTCGGAGTTGTTCCGTCCGCCGCCGTAGCTGTCTCCGCGCCCGGAGTTGTTGTTGTAGTCGTCTCCGGAGTTGCCGCGACGGTCGCTGGAGCCGTAGCTGTTGTCGGAGCCGTAGGAGTCGTTGCCGTAGCCAGACATTGTGGAGAAAGACGAGGACTGAGGCGGATGGGAGTACTGGGGCTCGGAGAGACTGCAGACCGACCCTCCGAGTGCCGGTACTTATACTGTGGGGATGAACGGAAGTAGCACAGGATCAGGCAAGGCTAGGAGTTCCGGACAGCGAGCCAAAATAGCCACAATGCGCTAGAAGAACAGGGAAAATACCGTACGCGGACAGCACGCAGGCACGGCGGCCCCAGAGCACGCCACCTGGACAGGACATAGCACGTCGGAGCCCGGTCGGTAGACGGTACTCGTTCTCCCCGCACGATCTCGCCCAATTAGGGCGATCGCGTACCATTACTTGCCACTGCACAGGTCATGGTGTGATGGCCAGAATGCAGTCGGGCAGTGCGAGAGGACATCCTCGACGGCTGGCTCGGAAATGTGGCTGCGATTGCGATGCGATAGGTCCGCGATCAGGCCCACCAAGGCGGGGAATACGTCCGTTCCGTCCAAGCTTCCGCGACAGGACGTGAGAGCGGAGTGCGCCCGGCTCAGCAGAGTGTTTGTCTCCTGCAATATTGTGCGATGCCCTGGGAGAGTCTCTTCACGGTACCTGTTCGTCGAGTGCACAGACAAGGTGGTGACGGTCAAGCACAAGCTCGCCAGCAAACGATTTAATCTATGACATACGGAACGCGTGGCCTTATCTTATCTAGGCGCGGCCCCGCAGCCAACGACCGCGAGGGTCTCCCGCGTTGAGCGCTCGGTTCTCACTCGACTTCAACGTCGACCACAACCACCATGAAGCTCTACGCGACTTCCGCCTTGACTCTCCTGGCGGCGACGGCTGTGCTCGCAGTCCCAACCAGTGATCAAGTTATCCTCGATGGGCTCCATTCTGTTGTGGACAACTGGAAGGATGCCGCGCAAGACATCCTCCACGAAGGCGAGCAACGCGTCACCAAGTGGATCGAGGGGGGGAAAGAGTTCGTCCAGCAGCATGGCTTGACTTGTGAGCTATGTTTCCCGCATCTGCATACGCATATATGCCGAAACAACGATCAGATGAGCTTGTGTCGCACCCCGCGTTCGCCGATCACCACCTGCGGATGACTGAGCCTTCGTTGTGCGATACCTCGGTCAAGCAGGTGTCGGGCTACCTCGACATCGCTGACGACAAGCATCTCTTCTACTGGTGAGTGTGCTCTGCTGCAATGTGCCTTGATGCAGAGGCATGCAAGAGGACCATGCCGTGCGCCTGTATCCCTACATGGTTGTATGCGGGTTGCAAGTACAGGGACCCGTATGTACGAGTATGCAACGCTTCGCGTTTAGGTACAGTGAGGTATGCTATCAGGTTGACACCTGGTAGCCCGGAACAGGCGTGTAACGCCTGGAGCGCTGGCTTCAAGCTCACCATAATCTCGAGCCCCATACATGAGTCGAGTTACGGCTTGGAGGCCTGATTGCGGATGTTCTGTGGTTTCGTACTGCCATATATCTTGGCTGACATCTATCCTCGTAGGTTCTTTGAGGCTCGCACAAACCCGGAAACCGCTCCCCTGGTTCTGTGGCTGAACGGCGGTCCGGGATGCTCGTCTACCACTGGCCTTCTCTTCGAGCTCGGCCCTTGCCGCATCGCCGAGGACGGGAAGAACGTCACCTACCACCCGCACTCGTGGACCGAGAGCGCGAACGTCATCTTCCTCGACCAGCCCGTCAACGTTGGCTACTCTTACGCTGACGGCGACACGTCTGTGAACACGACCCCGGTCGCGGCCGAGGACGTCTGGGCGTTCCTCGAGCTCTTCCTCACGCGCTTCCCGAAATACTCGAAGCTACCCTTCCACATTGCTGCGGAGAGCTACGGTGGCATGTATGCGCCCAGCATTGCCAGCACGGTGCATCACAAGAACCTCGACCTCGCGAAGGGCGCGTCGGCACTCGCCTCCGGGCTCATCCACATCAACCTCGCGTCGATTATGATCGGCAACGGCATCACGGATCCGTATACGCAGATGGCCAGCATTCCCGACGCGGCGTGCGAGGGCGAGTTCCCGGTGTTCAGCGATGCTGAGAGCCCGCAATGCCAGGCTCTGCGCACGAAGGTGCCGACCTGCCAGCGCCTCGTGAAGAGCTGCTATGACTTTGACTCCAAGTTCACCTGCGTGCCCGCTCTGCTCTACTGCAACAGCCAGCTCATGGGTCCTATCATGCGTACGTTAGCTCTCGCATACCCGTCTTTCGCCTGGAGTTCAGGAAATCATTGCGCCCACAGAGACCGGCCGGAACGTGTACGACGTGCGCCGGGAGTGCGACCGTTCCAAGGACGGCGACCTGTGCTACAAGGAGCTGCAGTGGATCGAGACATGGATGAACCTGCCGGAGATCAAGCGCCAGCTCGGCGTCAACCCCGCGGTCGACTTCGCGAGCTGCAACATGCAGGTTAACCAGGCCTTCGCTCTGCAGGGCGACGGTGCACGCAACCGTGCGAAGCTTCTTCCTGAGCTTCTCGAGAGCGGCATCCGCCTGCTCATCTACGCCGGCGACGCTGACATGGCGTGCAACTACATCGTGCGTTCCTGGACATGGCGCCCTTTCTCGCATCTAGGAGAACTGACACGTGTGGGCACGTAGGGTAACGAGCGCTGGGTCGAGGCGCTCGAGAACAAGTTCCATGACGAGTTCGCGAAGACCAAGCTCCAGCCGTGGACGACGCTCGACGAGAACAAGCTCGCCGGCTGGGTCCGCAGCGCTGGTGGCGACGGCTTCACCGCCGGCAACATCACCTACGTCCAGGTGCACGCCGCTGGGTGAGCACCAACTTCTCATCGCCTCATCGCCGAGTAGCCGCTGACGCTGTTTGGCCTAGACACATGGTACCCTTCGACCAGCCAGAGGCATCCCTGGTAGGTTTCACTCAGGCTGGAGCTCATAGAAAGATAGGCTGACCACGTCGCCCTTCGCAGGACTTGATCTCTCGCTGGCTCGCGGATGTCCCGCTCGTCCTCAACGTCACCGCGCAGCTGTAGGTTGAGCATATCATTGTAGGTTGGACGCACCTACAGGGATGGATCTATTTATACTATACACACGGACTCTTACTTTGTGCAACACCGTCGAATGCGACATCTACTGGATTTTGTCTGGGTTCCCGGTTGAAATGTCACCGCAGAGGGGGACTTCCGGCCTGTGTCGTTCAACAGAATACTCGCGAGTTGACATCGACAAGACGCTATGTTCAAAGACTCACGTCCCGCGCGCTATCAACATCGACACACGTCATGTTGGTGACTGAGAATGCACGTAGGCATGTGTAAGGAGCCTACAACGATCCCTGATACACGTCCGAGTTTATCATACACGACGCCAAGACATGTCCGTATTTCAGTAGAAGTACCATCTGTCCTGATATAGTTGACCACCGCACTCATACCACCTGCATCCTCATCCCCGGCTGGACCTCGAACGTCGCAAGCTCCTTCCCACCGTGCACGACGCGCATCCGGCGCGGCGCGGCGTTCGCCCGTGCGCTGACTACGAGCGACGTGAGCGTGTTCGGGCCGTCCCACGCGAAGTCGACGCTGAGCCCCCCGCGCAGGGCGGCGCCGCGCACGGAGCCGCTCGTCCACTGCGCGGGGAGCGCGGGGAGGATGGTGACGGTGAAGATGTCGCCGAGGGACGCGGTGTCGGGCGCTTGGATCAAGGCGTTCTGAGGGTAGTAGTCAGCATGCGGCGGGTAGCAAGTGGGTGGAATAGGATGTGGAGGACGTACGAGGAGCGCGGCGGGGTAGCCGAAGTTGGCGTCGATCTGGAAGATGGTGTCCGCTTCGATGGGCGGGGCGTACAAGCTGAAGAGGTTCGGCCCAAAGTTGCGCTCGATCGCGTACTGCCAATCAACGTGTAGCGTTAGCGACCACGCATACCCCGGATCTCAAGGCAGGAACCAGAGGGCGGAGGGGGATCCACTGACCGACAGCTCGTGGTAGAACTCGGACGCGTTCGCGAGCTGCGCCCAGCACGCCGCGCGCCAGACCTTCTCCCAGCCCGAGTCTGCGTCGGGCCCGGTGCCGTTCCCGCGCGCGGCGAGGCTCGTCTGCGCCGCGGCGAGCACCTGCGCGCGCGTGAGGTTCTGCGCGGTCGCCTGGACGCTCGCGTTGTAGCCGGCGAGGGCGTAGCCGGGGTAGAGCCCGACGAGGTGCGAGAGGTGGCGGTGGGTGTCCGTCTGGGAGTCCATGTCGACTTTCCATTCTGCCGGGCGATGGTTAGATTCTGGGGTGTGGAGGATGGGAGGCTGCGGAAGTGGGGTTACCTTGCAGTTGACCCCAGGAGCCGACGTGGATTCCCTTGTCCATCCGTGCACGCTTGGACTTCACCTCTGTGCATGCGGAATCAGTGAGCACATGAACGTGGCGTTTGCCATGAGCGACTCTGCTCACCATCGAGGAACGCCGTGTCAGTGTCCCCGGATGCGGAGAATCCCTTTTCGATGGCGTTGAACAGCTGCCAGATGAGCTGCTGCGCATGTGCACAACCTGCGCTCTCGAAGATCAGCGTCTCCCTTCCGTGCCGGTGATGGTGAGGAACTCACCAAGGGTGATAGGGACCTGTTCAGGAGAGTTGCAGGGGCTCACGACGAGCGTCGAGTCGTTGAAGCGCTCGTCCGGGATGAGCTTCTGCAGATGGAATTGTGCTGCGCTCTGCGTATCTCTCTGTTATTACCTCCGGAGCAGTACGGAAGAGTTTTGGGAATACCTTGAGCAATGGCCAGCCTTGCGCCTTGAACCAGTCGACGTCCTGGGTGAAGTCGAAGTGGTCCCACACGTGGAGCATCTGTGCGTCGATGCGGTAAGAACCAGCTTCTATGGTGGTGTATGAATGTAATGCGCACCATCCACGCGTTAGACTCTGTGAAGGTGTCAGCTCGGGATTATGCGATGATGGGAGAATTCGTGCTTGCCTGGATAGTCCGCCCAAGAAGCCGTGTTGCCCCCGCCTTTCATCCCAGTGTGGCCGAAGATCTGCATGACATTTGAGCACTGCTGAGTCCAGCTCGTCAAGAAGCGTCCCTACATTCATCTACAGCGAGGGTGTCAGCAAATTTCCAACAAGGATGATTGTATAGCTATGCGGATCACCTCGTTGTGCGTGACCCACCCCTCGGAGATGTTGTACAAGACCTGTGCTGTCTGGGACCCGCGAGGCACCCACGTTTTCTGGCGCGGAGGTGAGCATGACGCCATGACGCGAGACGACCATGATGAGCACTACGCACTTCGAAGTAGTCAAACAAGGGCGTTACGACGTCCATGGCGGTGAGTTCAGCGAACCAGTAGTTCATCTGGATGTTAATGTTGGAATCTGTGCAACGAATCGATCAGCGACGCCTCAAACAGGAAACGTGATGCGACGCCGCTCACGATAATCTGCAGGACGATTGAAAGTTAGCCCCGAGAGAAACAGCAATCATGCATACGCACCTGCGCTCCAAGGATTACTCGCGTCCTTCGCCCACTTGCCCTGCAGGTTCGCCGGCAAAACCCCGCGCGCGCTGCTCGCGAGCAGGTACCGCCCGTAGTTGAACAGCACCCACTCCAGGTACGCGTTCCCCACGTCCGTCTCGTACTGCGCCCGCAGCACGTCCGTCGGGTTCTCCAGATCCGGCGTCTGCCCCAGGTCCAGCGCAAACTTCGTGGTCACGGACGCGAAGTCGTCGACGTGGGCTGCGCGGAGAGACGCATATGAGGCCGAGGGCGCGGTGGCGGGGGTAAGGAGCGCGAGGAGCGCGTCGTGCGGGTCCGCTCCCTGGAAAGTGAAGTTGTGCGCGGCGTCGCCCGCGTTCATGTCGTAGTCCGTCCCGCCGACCCAGGTGATCGAGGCTTCCTGCGCCCCAGTCACGCTGAGCGTCGCGTTGGACCCGGATGGGGAGCAGGAGATCGAGGGCGGGGCGTCGTCGCTGGAAAGCGCAGTCACGCGAGCGAGGATCTCGAACGGCATGCCGGGTTCAGACGCGGTGCCGGTGATCTTGAGCGTCGAGTTGTCGAAGCAGGCGATGGTGGGCGTCGGGATGCCGGACTCTGCGGTGATGGAGTAGGCGTAGGTCAGTGCAGGGAGGATGCTTGAGTCTGACGTGTTGATGTGTTGGATGCAGGCTTGCGCGGGGTGAGAGCAGAACGTCTCCCTGAGTTGGTGTTAGTATCGCGATGACGCGTGGGAACGAGCGAAGGCAGGCTACCGGGTGAAGGTCGTGTTTCCCTGCGTCCATTGTGTTCCATGCAACGCAGAATCAAGATCGAGCCATCGGAAGAAGTTGGAGACGGGACCATTCAGGTCCAGAGAGGACAGGAGATAGCCTGCTCCCACATAGGAACCTGCACTTCACCATCAGCTGGTTAGCTCCATCTCATTAATGCGCCTGAACACACCATAAGCTCCGGCATCAGTCGTGAGCTGCTCGATGTCTTTGAACGGTGTCAGACGCTTCAGAGCACTAGATGCGATTCCGACATACTATCGATGGTACCGCTGGAACTCTGGAAGATGGTCTGACGTATGTCCTGCAAGGCCTGCGCCGTCGCGGCCCGTTCGGAAGGCTGTTTGTTCCCTCCATTGTAGGTCTGCATAAATTGCGATACATGTCAGCGAATCCCTTTGCTAACTATGAGATGACCGATTGGCGAAACATACAGGGTCCTGGAAGGGACCACCAGACCAGAGGGACTCGATGTTCAACTGAGTAGCTTCCTGGGCGGTTTCTCCTTGCAGAGTAGCTGGAAACGAAGTGAGTAACAAAGAAGGATAAATTATGCAGGCCATACCTGCAAGAAACCCGTTGCCGATTGGAAGCCAGTCATTGGACCAGGCGTCAGCTCTCCCGGGCTGTTTGTACCACAAGCCATTCCCGCTTGACGGGAATGCAGGTGGGGCAGCGACGACGGCCGAGATTGTCGCAGCAAACGTAGCTACGCGCCTCGTAAGCATCTCGGCGAAACTCTGGGGCAGAGAGTTGATGAAGGAGTTGCCTCCCGGCCTGGGTATATAACAGGGCAAATGAGAGCTTCTTTAGCCTTCACGGCCGAGCCCTCACCCATTACCGCATGCCACAGCAGCGCGAATATAGCTGCTCCGCATGATCCTCGTCAGATTCTCAGCCAGTCATTCAGCCGGCGGACAGCAGATGGTGCACGGCAACCCAAGATCAAGAACAAAGCTTGCCTTGTACGTCCTCCTGAGGGCTACTGGATGACGTCTCGACTGGCCGCGTGAGGGCCATCGGGCCGCCGGTAAAGAGGTCTGGCTGCTGTAAAGAAGAATGTATGTCGTACTACATCTGCAGCACGAGGTCGGAGGACTTGCCGGCGAGTGGCCGCATATGTGGACTGCACGGTCAGCGTATCAGCGGGCAGTCAGTTGACCATGTGGACTCACATGGGCCTTGCGAGGGCGTTACGAAGTTGCGGCATGGCTGCAAGAGGGCCATCATGTTTACATTCGCCGGCCAGGAACGTGTGGTCAGAGTTCGTAGCAGTAGTAAGAGTTGTAGCAGGGAATGGCCTCGTGCGTTGCCACACAACAGGTGGAAGAGCTGTGGGGCTAGCTAGTAGCACAGTCACGAGTTCGAGCTATGGAAGTGGAAGCACAAGGCTGCCCGGTCAGTCGCCATAAGGAGACTCTGCCGTAGTAGAAACAGTGCCGTTGCGCCAAAAACACTGATTCTCAGTACCGTCCGTGGCTGCTCTCTCTTGTGCTGTCGATACACTGCAGAGATCAAACAAGATGAGTGTCAGTGAGAGGGGCGCTAACATCACGGATGAGCACCAACCGGCAGTTGCCGAGACACTCGCGCTGCGCTGCGCTCGAGCGAGCGACTTGCCATTGTATCCTCGCGCAGCTGTTGTTCATCCACACCCATCTGGAATACGGGGCAGAACGAGATTGTATACACGCGATACGCTACAGAACGACGCGAACGACGACTAGACCGCGCGCGGGCATGCGCGGGGGCGCGATGGCTGATCGCGTATGCTGTTCAAATTGTACAATTATTTCCCCCGCGCGCACGGCAGTTTTCCGCGCACGCAACCTGGGCGCTTACTCCGGACTAAAGTCGGACCGTTTGCACCGCCGGAGCAGCCGCAGCCGACAGGCCCAAGGTCGCTCGCTGCAGGCGATGGCGAGCGCCGAGGACTCATCATTTGACAGGTGAGATTTTGAGAGGTGACAGGTGGTTTCATTATCCACATGGACTAGCTACGTCGCAAGATTATCTAACACATTGCTGCTGTACTGTACGGTATGCATGCGGCCAGTACAGTAGCGGAAAGTGATGATCAGGAGGGCGGCAACAAGGACAGCCACGAGAGTTTAAGCCAGAGGACGTGTTAGCTGCCCCCGGAAAGCAAACAGTGAAGAGGAGGAATCGCTTTGCGCAGCGCTGCGTGTACTCCCCTGGCTTGATTTCCGAGGATACCTCCATCCACCCTAAGTGCAAGTGGACGTACCTCAGCCACAGCGCGGGTTACTCCACCATCGCGGCGAGCTCGAACGACAGGGGGCATATTGTACTTGGTTCTCAGCCTCGAGCGGCCACCGTCCAGCCTTTGTGCGTCTTCAACACGGACGGGATGGGACGTGACCTCGGCAGAAGGTGATCTTCATCTGGCGCGGCACAGTCGCCCGGGAGGTCCAAGACAGCCGAAGGGGCCTTGCGTGAACTGGCTGTCTAAGCAGGTTGGAGAGCATGCACACCGCAAGCATGGACACCAGAGAAGAATGAACAAGATAGAGGAGCACATTGCCAGGAACCAGAGATTTGAAGCGGTGAAGTACAACCGCTGCATCCCGACAAGAGCAGGGGTACTACGTAGGCGAGGGCAACTTGAGAGAAGCGCCCAGTCGAGCAGGGCGCGAGTAAGCGCCGTTGTTATATCAGCGCGCATACTAATCCGTCCAAAGATCAGGGCCATGAGTGGGAAAACGGTAGGCGTAAATTAGCAAGCTACAAGACAACTCAACGAGCCGTAAAATGGCACCAGGAAGCTCGGAATGCACAGATATCGCTCTTCAAAGTAGTATCTACGCTTCTTGTTGAATTACAAGCTGAAGAGCGTCAGAGGCACGTGAGCGTGTCCGACGCGACACGATCGAGCTCAAACATCAGCGTCTGTGCCGTCTGTCTTTGCAGCATCTTCTGTTCAAGTATCTTCTGCTCTTCTCTGCTCTGTCGCCCTCTCAGTGCTCAACTGTACAGATGCCCAGCAAGCTCGTAAGGCACAAGAATGGCACGGGGAAGATGAGTAGAAGACAGGAAAGGACGTTGCAGCGGTGCGAGGTGATCGGGGCGCGAGATCCTGCAAGGTACGTCAAGTCAGCTTGGATGAGGATGTTATAGGTGAGATGGTCGCGGCCGGTTACCATTGTGCATACCCATTGCGCACGCCGTGTACATGAGGGTCTGCGAGAGGTACAGCTGAGCACAGAGCCCCATAGCATCCTGCTCAGTATACATGCCGCCTAACCCTCGATGTTTCTCTCGATCTGTGCACGACTCTGACGCTGTGTTGCACACATGTAGCGAACTAGATGATTACTACAAAGCATGTATTCCGCATACTACCCCCAAGCATCATCATGTTGTCGCCCTCGGCCTTGGCTATGCACTCCGCCCTTTGTGTTGCCTGTTCGCCGCGCGTGCGAGTTTTTTGCCGGTAGTTGTGATTCAGAAGTCGAACTTAAGGTTGTCTTTGCCCCACAGGTTAGGGAGGAAGTCGTAGTAGTCTGGCGAAGAGAGTCTGGCAGGTTCCTTATCGCCATCGCCATCGCCACCTTCACCGCCCGCCTCTGCCGTGCCAGCAACTCCAAGAACGGCGGTCTCGGAGGGTGTTAATCCTCCTGTGGCATCAGCGTCATCACCGGTTAGGTCGATGTCCACCCTGGGAGTGGTTTTCACCGTAGTCGGAGGGGTCGCTTGTGCGCAGCTGGCCGTAATGATCGTGCTTGCCACTGAGCTGCCGCCGGTGATGGGCTGGTCTTTTGTGTCAATGAGTTAGAACGTCAGTATTCCGTCTTCCCTCAGCTTCAAGTGGTATGTTACTAACCAGTTTTAGTCCGCTTGCGACGGGGGGAGACAAAGTCGAGACCGCCTTCGATCTCCTCATCGGTTGGAGTATCGTTCATCGCATCTTCACCGCCGACAGGCGTCCGTGCACGCTTGCCCACGGAGGCTGCACGCCCTAGATGTATGATGATCTGTGAGACTTACGTCTTCAGTTACGCCTGCAGGACTGACCCTTTCCCTTTGTATTGGCGTCATCTGGCTTGAACTCTGTCTTCGCAGAGATCGACGGCCATCTTTCCCACACATCCTCGGGTATCGATTTGCGTGGCACTGCGTGTTTCGTTAGGTATGAGCAGATGATGCCAGTTGTTGTGCAAGACACATACTGATCCAGATCTTGCTGTCAGCGATTGATGCGCCTTTGCGCCCCTTGAAGCTGGCGTACACGTTGCCGTCGGGGGCGCCGTCAAGGGAAACAACTCCAAAAGTTCCCCGTGTAGGGAAGAGGAGGACGTAAGGTAAAGTGTTCTTCTCAAGCACATCGTCGTCATCTGCTGACATGCTGAGGATCCAAGGGTTGTCCGACGCCATGTATTCAAATGCGCGCTGCAGACGCTCGCGCAAGAAGACGAGCATGCGGGCGGGACCCCACGATCTCATGAACTCGAGACCCTTGCAGTCGTTCGTGTTGGCGAGGCTGTGCTGCTCGAGGGTGTTGATTTCGAGGAGATTCGGGACATTGTCGTTGTTCAGCTCGTCATCAGACCCCTGCGGGCGTTGTATGTGAGCAAGCATCCGAACGCTACGCCCATATGATAAGCTCACCTCTTTCAGACCGTACGGCCAGACCATGACGCCCCTGATGCCCACAGGCTTCTCCCGCTTTCCCGATGGCTTCGCCTTTTTGCCGCCGGCCTTGGTGCCTTCTCCCTTCTAGCATGGTGAGTTTTGACTGCATCAACGAGTGATGCCTCTCTCGACTGCACCTCTCCTCGTACCTCTTTTCCCTTGTTACTGTTGTCCGAACTCTTGCGGAAGTACTGGTTCGTCTCCTGGCGAGCAGCGGTGACCTTTGCAGCGTCTGCGAACATGCTATCACGCAGCAAGCTCGTTATTGCTGAGTTGACTTTTGAGGTATAGGTGCCGTTTTCTAGCTCCCGTGGGGCATCACCGTCATGGTTTGAACGGCCATGGGCACATTCTCGACAGAGCGTTGGCTGTCCTGGGAGCGATGCGTCTGGGTCCTGGTATTTTCGACATTTGCATGTTTTGCCTGTTTGCTCATCGACAGCGGTACAGTGTTTGGCGGCATCAGGGGAGGTTTTAGAGCTGGAGGCCATAGCAACAGAGATGGTCAGGAAAGAGTGCGTTGAGGTTGGTCGCGGAGTTCAGGAAAGCGAAGTCTACAACAAGGTGAAGAAACGTCCCTATCCTTCACAATTCGGCCTATGAACCTGACCCCGTGATCAATCCCAGCGACCTTCCTTCAGCCACTGCCCTCAGTGTCCCGCCTCCACATTCCGCGCATAGTCCCGCCGTTGTGCCATGCTCGCTGTTATGGCTGCGTACATTATCCGCGATTGTGAAAAAGCACCTTGTTCCCGCTGTCTTATGGGCTTGAAATCGTGCACATCTCGCGCTTATCTGTTCGCCAATAACGCACGCGCCCCCGCATCTTGCTTAGTACTATCTTCACCGCCGCCGCTTACTGTCTTGCTCAGGTCAAAGCGTGGCTGAGCAGCATGCGCGACCCAGCGGATGCTGACAGCGTACTGGATTGCTACGGAACCATGCGGTCAGTATACCCTTCTCGCACGCCGTGTGGATCCTGCACTGACGCCCCCAGCAGGTATCAACGGCAACGACTCTTCCGCCGCACGTCCTTGGATCCCTATTGTATTTGATATGGCTTTGTCGTCCCTAATCACATCGTCTACCTCCTCACCGACCAATACAACCAACCGACACTCCCAAGCAAGCTTCTGGACTGCCCTGCCCACATCGACCCGTGTGGCGACGTGAACTCACCTGTGCGCGAAGCCTGCTACCTCCTTAACTCCTCGGCGCGGTGCTTTGCCGTCCCGGGACCCAACCTGCTCACCTTTTGCTTGCGCCAACCGCTACACCCTCGCTTTCCTTCTGACCCATGTTCAAACATAGTAGCCACGCCAAGCTCAGTGCTTGCCATCTACACATCCTCTGACAGCGGACTCACCCTGGCCCACAGCCGCTACGCCGCGCTCGCCGCTGGCACCTCTATGCGCTCAAACAGCTCGCAGCGCCTCGCCGCCCTCTCATCCAGGCCTGCAAGATACCTCCGGTGTTCTTCGGGGCTTTCCGTGCGCAGGCTCTTGATAGTGCGGAAACCCCATTCCACCCAACGAATCAGACCGCCGGCGCAGTATTGGGTGGCGGACATGCGCTTCTCGTGCGAAGCGATCGGCGTGTTACCATGCCGCAGGATTGCTGAAGGGATGAGGATGCTGGCGCCTGGCGGGAAGCGGACGACAAGCTTGAGGTCTGGAAAGTAGATGTGCCCACCTTTGTCGGGGTTGTACCTACCGAGAGCAACTATGTGACACCAGTTGCAGGCGTTGTTCTCAGAGTCCGTGTGATCGAAGCAGACTGTCGCAGGGCCGAAGTTGAAGGTCATGGCTGGATAGACGCTGTTCTTGAAGTTGAAACGCAGCGTCGGATGTCTCTCCTTCAACGCCGTGAGCGCGGTTTTCGTGCGATCGAACAGGTCGGGGGCAAAGGCGGCCAACATGGCTGCACATCTTGCTGAGAGCCGGCCCTTGTAAGAAGCGAAGAATACTCACAACTTCCAAAGCCAGCGAGGCGTTGGACGCTGGCGTGGTTGCAAAGAGCGGTGAGCAGCTTCTGATGGAAAGCTGAGTTGCTGATGTTGCCAGGAGTCTGCGCCGCATGGTGGGCAAACAAGGCATCATGCACGCAAACTACGCGCACCTTCCGCCCTCCTCCAAAAGACACACCCGTCGCAAGGGTGGAAAACTGGCCGCGGCGGTGCTTCTTAGGTGTTTGGCTGAGCTTACACTCCTCTGCAGTCTGCGACATAGCCTCACAGGCGTCTGAAACAACGGCATCCCAGTCAGGGTCTGCGGGATGGCCGGCCAGGACGCCTATGACGCGACCCTCGCGGTCTGCGATCTTATATGGAGCCCTGTAGTAAGCGAAAACGCGTGGGTCACAACGCATGGGAGATGCTCGAGAAGGGCTAGGACATACCGCCCATCCCACTCAAAATATTCGTAGCCATCACGCAGCAGCTCTTCGAGCGTACGAATCTGCGTTCCTGTGGCCGCCTGCTGGCCGACGTAACCGCCTTTGGCAAGAGGGAGTCGCCGGACGTCGACCGACCCCTTCCATGCTTTAGTCTCTCGAGCGCGCTTTGAGTGTGAGGAGCGGGCCTTCTTTCCTAGTGCGGCGTCCTTTGCTACAGCGCGTTGGTTGTAGCGCCGCTTGCGTTTTCCGTCTCGCGCATGGGCCTTATGTGAAGGCGCTGCTTTCGAGCCCGCGAAAGACTGCGCTGCGCTCAGCGGCATGTTCGGGGTGCTGATGCTGGTGGCGACTAGATGGCCATGGGCGCCAGCCTGGTCACCGGAGGGGGAGAGGCCTGGGGCGGAGCCGCCCTGATGCAGCGGTGTATGAGACGGCGCACCAGAAGGTGCCGAAGAGACAGCGTGAGTAGAGTCTGTAGACGCGTAGCGACAGGGTTGAGCAGATTCCGCCCTGAACATCGCGGGTGGCGTAAGAGCTCGCGTACTGCTGGACCCTTCTTGCGGCGGGGTCGCCAGAGCGGGCAACAACACAGCGAGATGCTTGCGCGCGAGCGGAAGGCTGGGCGTTGCGAGCGAGGGCAAACCCTGCGCAGCATACGGCGCTACTTCTTCGGCTGCCGGTGGTAGATCAACATGGGATAGGCCGGGCGTCGGCGTGCGGAAGCTCCTAGGGAGCGGGGGAGCTATAGCCGGCAGGAAGGCGGCGTTGCTGGGGCATGGCGTCGCAACGGCAGTTGCGCTAGGGGCGGGTTGACCAAGGGCAGGAGGAAGGGGCACCAAGCTCGGCCCTTCGGGGATAGCTACGCCCCCAACGCAAGCCGCCTGCTCAGGCGATGAGAAAGGCGTGAGCGGCTCCAGCTCCCAGCCGTCGACGCCGTGTACCTCTGCGGCTAAGGCGGCTTGGATAAGCTGGGCGGCGTCTACGTCGCCGATGAACGTTCTGTGAGAAGCAGCATCCATGGCGTGCACCTATCAAAGAAGGCATCAAGATATGCTTAGTGCGAGAGAGACAGAGACCAGCTCACTGCTTGGTCGGCCGTGGAGAGCCTATGCGCTTACAGCAGGACCTGCGGCGTCAGCAAAACAGCACCGGATAGCGGTGGCGCGCGAGAGATTCGTTCGTAAATGGGGTGAATAAAAGGACAGCGCTGCAGGTCCAGCGCAAGCACAGGCGCGCCTCACTTGCCGTAGGGCCGTGGTACGACCCAGCATGCAAGCGCGACGCCGCGCAAGGTGGACCACAGCGCTGCGAAGAAGGAGGGGGGGCGTTTGTGAAAGGAACGTCAGACTCACTGAGGCAGACAACGCCGAAGCGTTCCTCCGGCGTAACAGAAGCCGCGGTAGGATGGAGGGCGAGAGCAGCAGGAAGGGCGGCCTGAGGTTGAAGGTATTTAAGTGATACTGGTGCCTAGCGGGGCGCCGGGACCCTGCCAGTGCTCAGCGGAGCGCCAGCGGCGGTACGTGATGCCCGCCATAACGGCTCCCGCCTTTCCTACATCATGCGCGGCGACGCCGCGAGCACTAGTTCGGCAGCAACAGCATGCTCAGCTCGGGATGCACGCGAAGCAGGAGCGGCAGCTGCTCCGGGCGCTGGCGCCGATGACGGCGCTACAGGCGGCGAAGTGGGAGTGCAGCCCACTCGCTTATCGCGTCCGAGAGCGTGTGATCTCCCATGTGCACCCGCTATGCGCCATATACGACTTTTCTGCTGGTGGAGAGAAGTGCGGATGTCCTCGTATGGCGATGGGCCTAATAGAGCTCGACATGACCCGCTCGCTCGCAGATGCACCGCCACGGTGGTATAGCACCCGCCCTTTGCTCAGCGGATGCTCGTCACCACGTCTGACGCCTTCGCTCTCTCACCACCCTTCGCTTCACCCTCCGTACCCTCCCGCCCTTCCTCGCGGTGTCTGTCCCTCTCGACTTCCTCAACGACCTCCCCGCGCGGCCCACTGGACAATCTCTTGGCGAACAGGTTGCCCAGGTGGTCGCCGACAGCGGCCGGTCATCGACACTCCTCGCCTGTCTTGCGACGACCGGCGCGCCTGCGCTCTACTCCCCCGACATGACGCGACCACCCCTTACCCATGCCATGCTTCACGAACGCGTCAAGAACTTCGCGCTACCGACGTCCGGGCTGCGCGAACGACTCGGTCCCAACGACCGCCGCATCATGATCGCGCTCCCCGCAGGTGCGGAGAATGCGGTCGTGATTATTTCCATCGCCAGCTACGACACCGGTGCCCCCGTCAACTGTCCCGCCCCCGTCGCGACTTCACACTTTAGACGGCCAGTTGTTGGTCCTTCGTACCTCTGGAACTAGCGGCGGGAAGAAGAAGGTTTGTCGTATTCGACATATTCGAGGAGCCCGTTCTCACGCGGATCTGCAGGTCGTACCGTACAACCTCCGCTGTCTTATCGTTCGCACATGTTGCGTCAGCAAGTCTTGGGATCTTTCTACCGAGGACGTGAACAGTGAGTTGCTACAGCCCGCAACGCACGCCCACACGTACTCATCATCCGTTACAGTGGACATGATGCCGTTGTGCCACGTTGGCGGTATCATCCGCAACTTGTGGGCCCCGGTGTTCTCGGGTGGCTCTGCCAGCGATCATGTGCGCTGGTTTCGACGGCGTCGCCTTCTAGTCGATCGTCATGGAGCGCGGTGCTGCTTAGTACGTATTTCCTCTCCCAGACATGAGCTGTTGCTTACTTCTCTCCAGCTACTACGCCGCTCCCACCATGCGCCACGCCATCCTCACGTCTCGCCCCTCGCATATGCGCCCCTTCACCGATACCCGCGCTCGAATGGTTGCGAATGCAGCGGGTGATCTCCTCCCGACCCTCGCGCAGGAGCTGAAGGACTCCTTGCGCCATCATCCTGCCCTCCTGTCTTGGCATACCCATCATGACCGACGACGCGCCCGTCGTACGGCGATACTTCGAGGCTACCGCGCCGGACAAGAATGTGCCGCGCTCGATGCCCATCACTTGCTCTCGCGTCGTCCCTGACGTGAAGCTCCTCGAGGAGGACTTGCTCAAGATTCCCGGCCCGCAGGAGGTCGACATCCGCATGCCCGACGTCGGCATGCCCGAGGTGCTCGTCTCGGTCACTCTCATCTCTGAGCTCGACGTGATCAAGCTCTCGACGTTGGCTTGTCAAAAAGGACCCCGGTTAGAGCATGCCCGACCGGCTGTACATCTGGGAGAACCTGCTCGAGCACAAGGACGGCACCGTCGACTGGGAGTTCATGGAGTCTGAGATCAAGCGCCACAACGCGTCGAGCCTGTCTCCGCGCGCCCTGTACGTCCGCGACATCATCGCCGAGCTGCTCGACAAGGATGCGGGCACGATCGCTGGCGACAGCGACATCTTCCTCATTGGCGGCAACTCACTGCTCCTTAGTCGCCTGGCGCACCAGATCCGCAAGGATATGGGAGTTACGCTCAAGGTGTTCGACATCTTCACCAGCACCACCATCAACAGCATCGCGGACCTCGTCGAGCAAGAGGCGTCGGGCGAAGCCGTGCAAGGACGACGCACTACCGCTTCTGAGAAGGTGGCCATTCACCGTAGCAGTATCAGCTCAACCGCGAGTACAATCAGTCGAGTTTCACGCACATTTCTACTGCAGACACCTGACCACCCTCCGTAGTTGGTCGAGAGGGAGAAGAGCCGTCCGCAGATGCACCCTCTGGCGCTCATCGTTCAGGCTCTGCCCGCAGTCGTTCGATGGAGACCGCCTTCACGTGGACGGGCCTGCTCTACATCCTCTCTCGATTCTCCAACCTCGTCAACGTCAGCTACTGGGAGCGTGTCGGCGTCCTCCTCGCCGCCATCGTCTCTGCGCATCTGTTGGCCCGTATCACATGCCCCATCGCCGCGATCGTCTTCAAGTGGTTCGTCATTGGGAGGTACAGGCCCGGCACGTGCCGATACTGGAGCAGCTACCACCTTCGCTGGTGGATCGCGAGCCAGTTCATCCGTATAGCTGGTCGCGGCGTCTTCGCGATGCACCCAAAGCTGGAGCTCCTCTACTACCGCCTCATGGGCGCGCATCGGCAAGAACGTCAAGATCGAGAAGGGCGCGCGTCTTGCCGAGTTCGACCTGCTCTACCTAGAGCACGGCTGCTGCATCGGCAAGGCCCTCGTCCGCGGTTTCTGCGTGGAGCGTGACGGCTTCTTCCGCCTCGACCCCATCGTCGTTGGCAAGAACACCGCGGTGAACACGTACACCAACATCAGCCCCGGCGCTATCATGCCTGAGAGCCTGAGCGCGGCGTACGGCCCCCACTCCTTGTCGTTCGACGAGCCTTCGCCCGACAACTACGACACGCTGAACCGCACAGAGGGAACGGAGCGGCGCTGGTTGATGAAGCTCTTCATCGCGGCGCCCATCATCTTTCTCGTCACCTTCATCTCCTACATCCCCTGGTTTGCTGCACTCGCCGGCCTGCTCACCCAGACGATCGGCGCGCATGGTCTGACGAATCTCGAGGCGATCATCCGCTGGTTTGCGTCGCCGACGCGAATTGGCTAGCACGTTCTTGCGCGCATCTGCCGCGAGATGTTCCCGTCGGTCATCCAGATCTTCCTCGGTATCATCGTCAAGCACATGATGGGCTTCCACAAGGAGATGTCCGTGTCGGAGATGTCGCAATCGACGCTCACCAAGCGCTACATCAACAACATCCACCTCGACCAGAAGGTAATCAAGCCCGCGTTCGACCTCGCCAGCTCGCACTACGAGACGACGACGATCATCTACCGCGCGATGGGCGCGAAGATCAGCAAGCGCGTGTGCTGGCCGGGGTCTGGCATCTACTGCCCGGATCCCGAGCTGCTCGAGATCGGCGACAACGTCATCTTCGGCTCGCGCTCTGAGGTCTTCACCACCGACTCTATCGGGTCCGCGAGGGTCACCATCGGCTCGGGCTCGATGATCGCGGACCGTTGCGTCCTCATGCTGGGCACCAAGGTTGGACGCAAGGCGGTCGGCGGCGACAGCCCGGGAGTGCGTCGCGGGGTGTGACGGGCGCGGGGCTGGGGGCATGCAAGCGGGTTAGCATACATAGACATTAGAATAAATGGGGGTATGTTAGAAGCGTAGTAGTGGTGAAGCGCAGATGGACGCTCGTGATGCTTCAAGTTCTCCTGGCGTTGAGCTCTTGATTGACCTTGGTGGGCGAACGGCTTGGAATCTTGAGCTTCAGTACGGGCTGGGTGGGATGATAATTGCCCTTCGTGCGACAGGGACGCTTGTGGTGTGCAGTTGCCCAACAGCAGTGCGCACCGGCCGCCGGCGCATCGCCACCTTTCTCGACCCGAGCGTACACACTTTTGAGACGTAGCTCTTGCACGCGTAAAGGGAGTCGGAGGTCAAAGCGCTCGGAGTGCTGCACCATGTACACCCCATCATCAGCGAGATGCTGCCGCGCTATATCGGAGCGGCGGCGGTCAGTGCTCGAGTCCACTGTAGCGTGACCACTACAGTACTTCATTGACGTCCTCCATAGCATACATCATACAGTTGAGCAAATGCAGCGCTTTAGCCCACAGCACAGCTCGAGGATACCAGATATGTTGAGGCAGATCCACCATCAGCTCCTTCCTACCACGACGCCCTGAGCGTATCACCTCCCTGTCATCATAGTCCTCCCCATCCTGCTCATCCGGATGCAACCCGTAGCCAGTGGGAAGGCCTGGGTCTGTGCACAGTACACTCAGCGTCTGGAAGAATTGATCCTGTAACTGCTGATCAACAAAGGGTGATGCATTCTTCGGCACAGAAACTGGTTCGTGTCTGATGTGAGAGTGCTGGCCGGATGCAATGTTCTCCGCTAGCGAGGGTATAGCTGCATGATCCAGGCCCTGTTCTTCATCGTCAGACTCTTCCTCCTCTAGCGGATGTCCAGCTCCTGTTTGATGTGGCTGACGGCGTATACGCTGTGAGGTTGTACCATACGACTCATGCAGAACATCTGGGTGAACGTCGGCGCCATCGTCAACGTACACTCCGCGGGTAGTTTGGCCTAGGAGGCGCATGTCCTGAACGCCATTAGTATAGGGTTGCTGAACGTCGGTGTGGACAACACCTCTCACATTTGGGCTCATGTCATGAGTATCTGGGCCACTGATCGGGTGAGCATTCCACGTCTCTTGAAAGGTGCGGCAGTCGTCGTTGATGCGGTCCAGGAAGAGTGCGTGTAGGAGCCACAGATGGTAGGGGTTGGCTCGATCGAGGCGGTGAAGCCGTTCCAGGCGCGTGAAGAACGCTCGCCATTCCCGGCAGAAATGACGACCAACCTCCACCCAGAGTCGCTCAATTCGCGTGTTGTGGGTTGAGCTTAATATACAGAGCCTAGATCAAGGACCTTCCACATACGATGCTGAAGTGATAGCTCACCTGCCCCACATAAATGATGCTCGATTAGCTCCGCGCCTCAAAATCATCCAAACAGACAGATCGACGTTTTCGCCGCCGCGATCCCCGCGAAGGCGCGAAGGGGTTCCGTACACTTCCGCGGCCTCCAGGAAGACGTCTAATGCGGTTGATGCTAGGTTGTTGTCGCTCGCGCGAAGGCCTGTAACCTGAGAGGAATCTATTAGCACTGGGGTAACCCGGGCGTATATGATACGAGGCATTACCGTGCGGCAATAGCCATCAATGTAACCATGAATTACGATGCCCCACAGGATGAGCTTATGATGGCCATCGCAATGCCAAAGTGCATTCGGGCGCGTTGACTTATACTTGCGACGTCGAATGCTACTGCGTTGTCGGAGTATGTGTCCTACATGGTCGACCCGCCGCAGGGATGCATACAATCGGCTCTTCGGCACACGGATACCATGCGCTTGGAGGAAACCGACGAGATACCGGATGCCTGTGCCGGGTTTAGAGAGTCGATACGTTCTGACGATGTGATCGAGTTCATCGTTGGTCAAAGGGGTGAACGCTTTCACGAGACCGTAGCGTCTCATGTTGCGGCGGACGGTATGCCTGTGGATGCCCAGAGTCCTTGCAACCTTTGCCACCGAGATGCGCCGTCGTGGGGAGAGTACTTCGGCTAGCCAAGCCTCGTGAATTGTCTTCTTCGGCCGTCCCCGCTGGCCGCTGTGTTCAGTACGAAGCGGCTGCGGCAAGAATGTATTCGCCCGATCGCTGGGATGTAGCATAACATAATAAATACCATGTTATACTAGAGTGAACCCTGACAACATAGTGCGCACCGGTGCTCCGTGCCCTGAACAGCAGCGTGCAAGTCCGCGACTAGCCTCCCAATGAATTGCGCCGCCGAACGAAGCCATGCTTCTGGCACACCGCGATCCGGGTTACGGGAAGAGTCCTCTTCCAGTGCAAGAAGTATTGGCAGGACTTCATCGGTGACTTTCGCATGGTGATATCGTAGGCGGAGTGGGTCCGTATCGTCCAAGTCGAGAAGCTGCTGTGCACGCGCACAGGCAACGCTCATAGTCCGATGTGCATGTCGAATACTTGAAGACCAGAGAGTAGAGCTAGGCGGCTGAGGAAGGTCTGGAAGTGTTTCGTGCGATGCGGGCGGTGGAGAGGACATTGGGATGGAAGTGTAATGAGACCGCGCCGACCAGAGAGTACGGGAGGTCAAGTCGGATGGCCGGGATACCAAAAGCGGAGCATACGCTTTGAGTGAGCAAGCTCTCGCCCATCAAATTTCTGCAACCTGCCACAGCCTGCCCCCTTCTCATCGCCCCCGTCTGCTAGGTGGTCCCGTTCAGGCCAGAATGGGCATAGACGTCACCAACGACCCGGAGGCTGTTCAAACTCGCTCTGCTTTGCAGCTCCCTGCGCCGAGAACGCCCTCAAAATCCAAGGATTTCTACTTCCCCGACGGGACACACATTTTTCAGGTCAGTTTTATGGAAACTAGTACGTGGATATGACAGCTAGACTCAACGGGAACACGGTTCATTCCAACCAGAGCGGGGATACGCTGTACCGGCTGCATGCAGGCCTGCTGAGCCGACGCTTCGAAATGTTCTACGGGATGTTCCCCCAAAATGCGCCGCAGCCGGCCGTCTCGGATGAGGGAGGTGCCCCTGCCCGCCCAAGCAACATAACACTAGGGATGCAAGGTGAAGGCTCGAGCGATACAACTCCGATCGTCATCAACCGAGAGATAGCAACCACGGAGGAGTTCGAGTACGTCTTACACTACCTGTATGAAGGGTAAGCAGGATCCTCATAACGTTTGGAGATAGTACTGTATGCAGCTCACACATCTGTACCACACATAGGGAGCAAACAACGTACACGCTCGCCTACATACTTGCAGTCATGAAGCTGTCCTCTCAGTGGATGTCGGAGTCGGGTCGAATCTGGGCGGTCGGTCAACTCCGAACGATAGTCAAGACAATCCCTCCGGCACTGCAGATCCGGATTGCGCGACGATACGACATCGAGGACTGGATCAAACCCGCGTTGCTGGCGCTCATCCGCACCCCGCTCCGCAAGTTGTCCTCGCGTGACATCGCATGGCTCGGACAGGACACGTACATCTTCCTCTCCCGCGCGCGTGAGCAATACGACGTTCTTCGACGTACCATCGGCCTCATCCCTCCCGAGATCGACTCTCCCGCGGCCCGGGCGGCGACGTGCGCCCGACACGGCGACTGCATCAAGGCATGGGATCACGCCTGGGTCTTCACCGTAGGGAAGCGTCTTCTTCACCCCGATCCATTCTTTGCGTTAGGCTTCTGGGAGTTGGAGGACACTATCAAGGGCCTGGACCTCAAGGGGATGTCGAAAGACTGCGCTGCCGCGGCTATCAAGTACGCTACTGCGTCGGTCGCGATGAACGCGGAGCAGGTCCTGGTCATACAAGCAGTGGACCATCTTGCCAAAAACGTACCCATCGAGTCTGTAGATGACATTTGTACGGTCTGGTAACGTCAGGTGTATCTAATAGAACATGCTGGGACGCCTAAATTATGCCATCTCGCACATCGCGCCGAGTTCGCATTGAAGCGAT
Organism: Trametes sp. AH28-2; assembly: GCA_001304625.1. Taxonomy (NCBI): domain Eukaryota; kingdom Fungi; phylum Basidiomycota; class Agaricomycetes; order Polyporales; family Polyporaceae; genus Trametes; species Trametes sp. AH28-2. The sequence continues at coordinate 73,777 of KQ464113.1, forward strand.
CGGAAGCTCATACTTCAGGCGGTTGGTGCTCACCAGCGAATGTGCGTGCGCGTGCACGGTCGTGCGCGCAACGGGTTCCGTGCGTGCGCGTGACGAGCACCGTGCGCGCGGGCATTGAACCGCGTGCGCGGAAACTTCTGCGTGCGCGCGGAAAACTGCCGCGCGCGCGAGGAGAAAATAATTGTACAATTTGAACAGCATAATCGCGGACGTCGACGTTGCCTCGCGCGCGCGAGATGGTCGTCAAGACACCGTCGCGGCGCGTACATGATGGCCTGCGCCCCCGAGTCGATCCCTCATCTCTCGCTGTGTTCCTGTTCTTTCTCACCTCTTCATAAGCCTCCGCTGCTCGTCCTTCTCTTCCCTTGTCGTTCGTTCTCGCTGTGCGATTTTTCTAGGACTTTTCCTCCCCGGGCACCTCTTGGAGACACGCGCGGAGGCTTCGACCGGGCTGAGACGTAGCGATGGCTTTCTCTGAGTTCTCGTCGGTCGGGAAGAAGAAGCTTGGCGTCCATGGTATGTCGTACTGTCAATCATCTGTGTCGCGGGCGGGCGTGTTCATCGACGTCGCAGTCCTGCTCATCGTCTTGGACGTGATCGCTCTCGCGTTCGCCGCTCGCGTCAACATCTTCCAAGAGTTCTACTGTGAGTGGTTCTTGCTTTCTATCTTGGCCACATTCCTGTCTCCCTGCGTATCTCGTGCTTTGTATGAATCGCGTGGTGTGAACTCCCAGATTGACCCTACCGGTCTATAGTCATGGCCGACCTCTTCCCCCTCGGCCTCGCGATCGCGACGTTGATCATCCTCTTCTTCACGTACGTGCCAATCCAGTCAAGCGTCCTCTTGCACGCATAACCCTAGTAAACTCCTACAGACTGGTGCTCGACCTCACCGTCAAGAACATCCCCACCGCTCGCCCCGCGGTGGACATCGGCCTCCTCTACGTCCTGAGCATCTTCTGGCTGGGTGTGTACACTTGACCTTCTGGCATATATGCTCTCTCTGACTTCCTCACAAGCGTTCAACGCCTTCTCCACCTCGCGGTGGCGCAATATACCTATGAACTGCAACTCCATACCCGAAGGTCCGTCCTGCCCCTCCCTATCTGCTCTGATGCAAATCTTCACACCTGCCACAGAATACCCCGACGAGCGCACCTGGTGCCGCGATGTACAAGCTCTCAAGTCCTTCGTCTGGATCGAGTTTGTCGCTTGTGAGCATCATCACTTCATCCCCTCATCCCTCGTCTTCCGCCCTACCCGATATAAGACCTGACCCCGCCCTTCGCCCCTCGCGCCACAGTGTTCTTCACCGCGTCCTTCATCCTGCGCTACACGATCACCGAGCACAAGCGCGGGCGCACGCAGGTGTGGAGCGGCCCGCTCTCGCGCTACGTGCCCCGCGCGCCGCCGCAGCGGAACGAGTTCATGCGGCAGACGGTCACGGACTACTTTGGCGCGCGCGGCACGTCCGCGTTCGAGAAGATCTGAGCCTGCCGTCAACTCAAAGCGCGACCCAAAGCGCGAAGCGTGAATGGTGGAGTAGTGGGGACGACACCGTGGATTCTGGTTCCCTGTATCGGACGGCCGCGCGCGCAGGGGGTGTACGTTTTTGCGTCTTGCTGTTTGTTGAGTTTGCCGGCGGCCTTCCGGAAGGGACGCCGGCGTGTAGTCTAGGTTTTCTTTGTACTCTTCCCACGTCCTTGCTTGCTCGCTCGCGACCGGGACCTCCTCTTGGATCTTGTATACGCCTAGCTAGGCTGCATACCCAGAACACGATGCTGTACGGCTAACTTATGGAAACGAGGGTGTGCGATCGTAGGGGAGAGTCACCTCCCGAGGATGATGGTATAGGGAACGACGTGGTACAACACTGCGAGTAATTTTCACAAAGCCATTTGCCAAGCGGGGGAGAAAACAGTAGAATAGAGCAAAACTATGAGTGAAGCGTCCTCTGCGAAAGTAGATGGCGATTCAGGGTGGCGCTGGGCGCTTCCCAAGTCGGCCTGCAGACACTTGTGCTCCCCTCTCATGTGTCCTGCTGGGAACCTGCGGATGTGGCACTTCGCACTATGATCAGAACGCTTTCTCCGAGCTTGTGAGTGAGTGATCTACTACTTGTCGCCTTGGCAGCCTGCGGCCTCCAGAAACGCGTGGAAGAGGTGGTACGTCTCGCCGAGCAAGCTCACGACATCAAAAGGATTCGATTAATCTCACCCACTTTGTAGGTCTTGGGCCGTGAAGACGCGTTTGACAGGTGCCCACCATGTCCTCGAACACGATTACTTGCTATACAAGAGACTGGCTGCCAGCAAGCGGTTCCAAGAAGCGTCAAAGCAGTTTTCATGCGATGTTGTATCCATAAGCCCTAACCCCAAAGTGCGGCGGTAAGCGACTCGGAGTCGGACGAGCATTGCGTTTCGCCGACTGTTCTTTCAGGACATAGGGTGGATGCCTTCGCTCAACAAAAAAGTTGAATGGAGATATCCACCCTTCACGTAGCGTACGATGCATGTGTCCCAACTTTGGCAGCAGTACCGCGATGTGCGTACACCGAAGTGGTCGACGCACCTTTGACTTGTTGTGCATCTGCAAGGACCTTCTGCGTAGGCGTTGCCAACATGGATCTCCATACGCCCTTGCTCATTGCTAGCAATGCGCACATGCTTGTGGGGTCAATGAGAATGGCGCATCGACTGAGGCGGGATAGCCGTGGTATTCAACCCTATTTCCTTCTTGACGTGGAAAGTCCATACGGCGACTACCATAGCCATTGCCCTCGCGCCCGCTATATGAGAGAGCTACTGGTGAAGGGTGAAGTTCGGAGTAGAAGTACCTCACCATTCTGGCGCTGCCTGCACTTCGGGAGCGTTGCGATCCTCTATCGAAACCGCGACACCATATCCGGGTACTGTCGCGAGGGACGGACGACCACGGCGCGCGCGCGAGTTTCCTCCACGTATCGTCTTGCACCTATCTGTCGAAAGTCGCGTGCACCTACGCACGCGCGGATTTATCCAAAATGCACTGGAGCCCTCGACGCGTAGGACACTACGGTACGAGGCGGGATGCTCGTTGTGAGTCGTTCCGTCCGTCCTCTGCCTCATTCTCCATTGTCTGATTATACCAAAAGGAGCGGTCCCGGACAATGAGGTTCGGCTTGCGCGAGTCGATTCGATCGCGTCGAGCGCGTCGATGTTCATTTTTGAGCGGCAAGGAATAGCCGAGGAGTGTGACCGCGTTCGCGTGGTGACTTGTGGCTGGAGTTGCTCTCGCTCACTCTCTGACAACTCTCATCTTCCCATCCACTCCACACGCCTCCCTTCTCCCGCGACCACATTACCTCTTCGCCGACCTACCCACAAGATGTCTTCGTCTAACCAATCGTTTGGCGCATCCTCTTCGAAGGACACACTCGACCGCGCGCCGGACGCTATGCCGCACGACCAGGGGGACTCCGACGCGCCGTATGAGAGATACCTGGAGATGGAGCGGAGCTTCGGGGTTGACATCGAGAATGTGCCGGGCCCTTCGGTGAGTCTTCCATTGGTGTCTGCCGTTCAGTTACAGCAGCGGTTGACTGTGATACGCCTCGCCGTAGAGTGAGGGCGCAACCGAGGTCGCGCATGCCGAAGACTATAGCGGCCACACATCCTATCCTCACGAAGCAATCCACGGGGACGACGCGTTCCATGAATTCTTCCCCCGAGATATGGAACGATATGGCATGATGCCTAGTATTGCGGATTTGCCATACGGTCCTCCGCCGCCCATTGGGGAGTTCAGAGTAGAAGCACCGCTATACGGGTGGGTTGACGACCTATACCATCCGGCACAAGACGAACAGGTGTGTGTCGTATTTTTCCTCCTCCGTACGTGCTTCACATGCTCAACGTCGTACCTGCAGGAGGGATTACCCCAAGTTGAAACACTTGAGCCGTGGCTCGACCCTGCTCTCAGCTCCTCCTTCCAACCTACGCCGCCTTCCCGACGCGTTATACCATCTTCCCCTTCGCCTGTCGACACACTGCGGGCCGAGCTCTCTCCCGTAGTTGCGCCCGGCGACCAGACTGCTTTTTCCTCGCCGGCACTTCGTCATACACAGCCCACTTCTGGCCCCTCCAATCCTCGCCCTGCGCCGTCGAGATTCTCGCCCTTCCCCCCTTCCTCTGAGGTATTCGCTCAGCAGCGGACGGCATCGAGCCCACCTAAGGCGAGACCAATGTCCCCCGTCGCCAGCACGAGGATTCAGCCGGCGCGCAGTGCGAAACGAAAGCACGAAGGGAAGGCAGATGTTCCCGACCTTATCCCTGCCGACGCGCTGAATAAGTCCGCGGGGCGTCGGCCAAAAGGGGCTCGAGCCGCAGCACCTGCAGCAGCGGCGCCCACGGGTATGGAGCCACCGAGGAAGCGACGCAAGCATGCAGAACTTGAGGACATTGAGATGACCGAGGAGACGCGGTGCGGCTTGGAGGGGTGCTCGAAGATCTTGCGCGCTCCGGGCCTCGAGCGTGCGCGGAAGCACCTGAGCGCACACTACGAGGAAAGCACTGCTCCGGACGCTCTCCAGACAAACGCCCCGGAGGGATCGACCGGATCTGCGGAGAAGGAGGGCGAAGTGGGAGAAAGAAAGTATTGCTGCTCGTACGTCGGGTCCGACGGCAAGGCATGCAGTGGCAAGGTCTACGGAAGCATGCTTTCTCTCCAGCGTCATATCGAAGGGGTTCACTACGGCTGGGGTTACAAGTGCCCCAGGTGCGGGAGGATGTTCAACCGTCGCGACGCCCTACTGCGTCACCAGAAGTCGGGGAGCGCCTGTACCGCCGAGGACGAAAAGGAGGGTCCGGCGGAGTGAGGTATGCTACCTTGATCTCCGCCTCCTTCTCTTCCACCCGCCGCGATGCGGTGTCAGACGTATGATACCGACAGGTGCGTACTCCTTCGTATCCTGCGATGTTCCCATGCCCATCCTCAACCTGCCGAACAGTCTTTGCCGCGCCACGACGAGCAATGTGCCCCACGCCCTGAGCAGAGCCTACGACGGCCCGCTCTGTAACAATCCCTCCGACTTCTGTGCCGAGTGTTACCCAGGTCCCAGCAAAACCTATTCGACTACAGATTGTGCACGTCGAATCCGGGGTTAACTTCCCAGAGCAAACAGCTCCAAGAGCGCTCGATGGCATAGAGATGGATCCAGCGATGCGATGCGACATCAAATCAGACGGATTCGCACGCCTCTTGCTTGCTCCCCATCTTGCAGGTGCGAGGGGGAACTCCCAACCTCATTAACACGCCAACTTCGCCGAGGCAGAGAGCAGCCACCCTCACAGGAAAACGACGGGGAAGGGTCGAAAGGGGATGGGCGCGGCGAAACCGAAGGCGGAGAAAGGGGAGATTCCCGTGCACCTATACGGAGCCTAACAAATAGCCGTGCGCCCACAAAGCGTACACTGATTTGCGCTTCTTCTAGTCACACGTCGGGGGAGTGGCATTTCAGGTGGGAATTCAGAAAGCTGGGGTACAAGAGAGTATTCAAGTTCTCTCGCCGCGACGCCCTCGTACGTCCGTGATAATTTCGATTTGGTCTTGTATACGCCTCGGCCTACAGATAGGCTACATACCCAGCTCACAATGCTGTAAAGCCTGTGACGTACGGAAATGAAATGTGAGATACATGAATTGGAGAGAGTTGAGATGGCAGGGCTCCACTGGCATCGTGAAGCAGCCCCGGGCGCGCGCCACTGGCAGAGAACACGGAGAAGTTCTATAGGCTATAGCCCCTTTGAGAAGTATACACAAGGGGACAGCGGCACGCGTCCTATATGCCTGAGGGTACTTACATGGAATGTCGACAAGGGAGGCCACACTGGACAGAGAAGTTGTGTTGCAGGCGTGCGCTTCCTAGTACATGGTGGTCCGGCGCCAGCCTAAAACAGAGGGAGGCGCCCGTCGACGTCGCCCGAGCTGCCACTCGGTACTTGCGCCCCTCCATCATGTCCCTTGCTCGTTATCTGCAGCTATGCCACTTTTCGCTATTGATATGATTGGATGTTTCTGTGCCTATGAAAGATTGCAGTACGTCTCTCCCTCTTTGGGGGCCGCCGCGTCAGTGACCAAGAAATATCAGTGTGTTGGTCTGCCGATCCTCAACAAGGCTGGCGATACAAAGGTCCAGTTCGATGCTGACCGGTATCTTTGTGGGCGTTTGGGGGGCGAATGTACGCTGGTGACGCTACTGACGTGTCCTCAAGCCTTCAAGTTTGCTATGAAAGATGCAGCATAGCAGAAAGTGCTGCCGGGAAGCATGAAAGCAGTTTTATGCCACGTTGTACATATTAGCCCTAAACCCAAACCGTCGCGGTAAGATGCACGGGAGCATCGTGTATCGGCAAATGTTCTTTCAGAACGTAGGGTGGGTGCCTTCATTCAACTCTTGGGTTGGAAGGAGACATTCACTTTGAAATTAACACACGATGCATGCATCCCAACTTATCTATCCATACAGTGATGTGCAAACCCCAAAGGCGTAGACGCGCCTTTGGCCTGTTGCACACCTGCGAGGACCTTCATAGGCGTTGCCAACATCGTTTATTGGTAGCGACGCGCACGCGTTTGGGATGTCAATGAGAATGGCATGTTGACTAAGGCAGGATAGCCGCGGTAGTCAGCTCATGCGCGATTTCCTCGTTGACGTAGAAAGCGTATACGCAACTGCTCCCCGGATAGCCGTCGCCGTCGGGCCAGCTATATGAGAGAGCTGCTGGTGACCGTGGGCGAACTCCGGCGTAGAAGTACCTCACCACTCTCCCGGACAGTTTGCTATCTGCTGCTTGAACCGCGGCGCCCTCTCCGAGTCGGCGCGCGACTCGGTTTCTTCTACATATCTCCCTGCATCTACCACATTTATTTCGAGGGTTGCGTTGAGTCGACGCACACGCGCAGTTACTCAAGATGCACTGGAGCCCTCGACGCGTAGGACACCACGGTACGAGGCGGGATGTCCGCGGTGAGTCGATCCGTTCGTCCTCTGCCTCATTGTCCATTGTCTGATATTACCAAAAGGAGCGGTCCTGGACAATGAGGTTCGGCTTTCGCGCATCGAATCGATTGCGTCGAGCGCGTCGATGTTCATTTTTGAGCGGCAAGGAATAGCCGAGGAGTGTGACCGCGTTCGCTTGGTGACTTGTGGCTGGGATTGCTCTCTCTCTCACTGACCCTCGCGCTTTCCTCGCTCCTCGCTCTTCCTCGCTTTCCTTCCCCGCCTATCGCCGATTATTCCACTTCGCCATTCTACCTACGGTATGTCTTCGAGCAACCAGTCCTACGGCGCGTCTTCTTCCAAGAACACCCTCGACCATGCCCCGGGAACGGTGCTGGACGACCAGGAGGAGACAAACGAGTTGTATGAGAGGTACCTGGAGACGGCGCGTACATTTGGCTGGGATATTGAGAACATCCCTGGCCCCTCGGTGAGTCTGCAATCAGTGGCTGTCGTCTAATCCCGACGGTGATTGACTCTGGCGGCACGCGTCGCTGCAGAGCACCTTCTACGCGCCGAGGCCGGCCCCGGCTGTAACGGAGCATATCTACACCGAGGACGGCAGCAGCGAGAGATTGCACTCGGGTGATCACGAGCCATTCTACAACCAGGAAGCGTTTGCTGAATCGTTCCTCGGGGGTATGGATGGTTATGGTCAAATGGCTGGTATTCCGGACGCACCTCATGGACCTCCGTCAGCGGCTGAGGAATACGCGATGGACGCAGCACTATTCGGATGGGATAGAGGTGAATCTCTCCAGGCGCAGGCACGTCGGGTATGTGCTGTGTATATCTTAGCCCCGCATGCTCTATATGCTCAATGCTGCCTCTCCAGCCAGAATTCCCGCAACGTGAAGAAACTGACCCATGGCTCGACCCTGCCCTCACGTCTATATCAACATTACCCCCGCCCTCGCCTATTTCTACGCCGGCTTCCACTTCACTATCCGATGCATGTCATGACCGACCCTCTTTCACGGACCCGTGCGACGACTCGGAGCACGCTGCTCTGCCACCACCAGCCCGTCCCTCCACACCATCCGCGAAAGACCAGTCGACTACTGGCGCATTTGGTTCCTCAGGCCTTCCTGCATCTCCTGAAGACGACCCTCGTCAGTGCGTTGCCCCCCCGCCTCTTCCCGAGGAGACCGAGTCGGCATCGAAGCAGTCGCAGGCGAGGCGTTCCCTCCCGGCCTCCAGCACAAGGAGGCAGCCAGCGCGCAGTGCGAAGCGTAAGCGCAACGAGCCGCAGAACGTCCCCCATGTCATTCCTGTGGAGAGCCAGAAGAGGACGCCTATTACCCGGCACGCGAAAGGGAGCCGCGCGGGGGTGCCTGCAGCCTTGGTCGCGCCTACCGGGATGGAGCCTCCTCGCAAGAGGCGCAAGCACGCGGAACTCGAGGATACCGAGATGACGGAAGCGACGCGCTGCGGGCTCGATGGGTGTGGGGAGGTTTTGCGCGCCCCGAACGTCAATGGTGCACGGCAGCACTTCCAAACGCACTTCGAGGCGACTCCTGCGACGGAAGACGCTGAAGGAGCGGCCGCGGAAGGCTCGGGCTCGGCAACGAAGAACGAATCCGAGGCGAAGGAATACCGCTGCCCGTATATCGGGCTCGACGGTACTAGGTGCAAGCACGCGGGGTATGCCAGTATGCTCTCGCTGCAGCGTCACATTGAGGGGCATCACTACGGCTGGGGGTACAAGTGCCCGAGGTGTGGAAGGGTGTTCAACCGTCGCGACGCTCTGCTGCGCCACCAGAAGTCGGGGAGCGCCTGTACCGCCGCGGCCGATGAAGAAGAGGAGGGTCCGGCGGAGTGAGGTGTGCTACCTGGTTCTCCGTGTCCTTCTCTTCCGCCCGCCGCGAGGCGGTGTCAAAAGAATGATACTCATAGGTGCGTACTCCTTCGTTCTATTCTCCGATCCTCGTAGACTCATTCTCAATCTGCCAAACAGTCCCTGCCGCGCCTCCGACAAGCAACGTACCCCGCGCCCTCAGCAGAACCTACGATTGCCTGCTCTGTAATACCTGCGACTTCTTTGCCGAGCGTAACCCCGATCCTAGAAGCAGCATCTACCCGGATGCGGTCCCCGCGCACATCAAACCTTGCGGTGAAGGACTCTCTGGCGCAAAGAGCTCAGGGAGTTACGCATCCAGGACGTGGTCATCGACGGGTTCCCCCGAAGATGATCTCGGGAATGCGAGAGCGAAATCGACTCGACGTGGACGGCGGACTGATGCATCATGTTTGGCGGCACCTCCACAACGTGCTCGGCACACCTGTACCCGGCAGGGTCAGCCGGCCGCCGAGGTTTTCTGGTCTGCGTTTGACGCATCGACGGCCCATCGTTCCTCCAGCCAAAAAGCTCGTGTCATTGGCTGTATTGTAGACTTGAATCTATGCTACACGAATGCGAACGTATGGCTCGCATATGGAAGACCGTCAGACATCACTCCGTGCCAATTCAACCCCAGCTCTTACTGTTGGCCGCAAGGTACTCGCCCAAGCACGTACTGACACACTCATGTGCACGAGACCCTCACGAATTGATCATACGTCGTAGATCCTGAGCCGGCGTCGCGCGCGCGATCTCCCCGGCGTGTGCCGCGTACGCCGCGAGCGCGAGCGTACTTGAGAAGCCGTTAGGCCGGCGCACGTACGAAGATTGCGAGGATGCCTTCCAGCGCTGCGCTGACATCCTCGCCGAGTTCTTCCCCTGGCCCTTACGGACTCATACGGGTCCAACAAAAGCGACGCGGTACGCGCCGAGACGTACGGCTCATCGAGAACAGTGGCGACTCGGGTGCGGATGGTGGCGAGAACTGGGTGGATCAGGACGCCGACTACGCGGCGCAGAGGAGGAGGAACAACTTGGTGCGTTATCGCGGCCCGTGAACTTCACTACCACGCTCGGAAACTGAAATTTGCAACACGAGAACCCTGCTGAACAGCTGAGCGAAGAGCTAGAGGGGACTTCCCAGAGGTTCCTGATAAGCGCTGTCTCTGCTCGTAGATTCTGGTATTGAGCGCTGAACGGGAGCTGCAGGAGGAAGCTGATACGTGATAGAAGTAGGGGAGCTTGTTGACGAAGGGGAGTCTGACAGCCATACTGCATGTTCGAATGGAGTTCAAGGGGCTCCAATATCTGCGTTAACGGGTGTCTGTTATACGAAGTCTCGACAACGGCCCGGAATCATGCTGATGGTCGCTACGTGCGCATTTCATAGTGTTACCTCCTAGTACATCTATCCCGCACAGGGATAGCCTCAAGCGGCGGTCTCAAGGCGCAAAGAAGATAGCATTCGTGATATTCTGGAAGGAGGGGCTGTAACGCAATCCGGTAGCATACACTCCTCACATACGGCACCTCACATACGGCAGACACTAATCCAAATCGTCGTGAAACACCTGTGAAAGTAGACACTAGGGCTTTACTACGACTGCCATAGCTACCAAAAACATCATCCCGTAGCGTACTAGGCGTTCAATTTCAAGTATCAGTCCGCGTTCCCCAGCGCAGCTGCATGTTGATGGGTGACTCGCAGTGTGGATATCGACCACGAGGAAGATACACTTAAGTGACATCGATGGCTCAAACACGAGTGAGGAACTAAGAGCGATGCGAGATAGTACTGGCGTCGCGTCCTGCCCGATATCCAGGTCGCGGCAATGTAAACGCGACGTGTCACAGACCACGCCTGTCAAGAGGAAGTAGAGCCCCAGGTTTTCCGAATGCTACAGCCACCAGACGCCTTGCGGTACCCCACATGGAGATACACGCAAGGCGTGAGGCGTAATGTGAGGGGCTACACCGTAGTAGCAGCACCACGAGCGAAGTTGATGGGGACATATGCAACTCTTCGCTTGCACGCGGCACATGGCGAATATCCAGTCAAGGAGAGAAGGGGACGTACTCACTCATGCGATTAGGACGATACTTCCGTATAGCGCCACGGTCCGTGCTTTTGATGGGTCGCGAAGGCACAAACCGTCCTAGCGCGACCACTGGCAGACCGAACGCAATCCCATCGACTCGTAGTGTTCATATGTACAAGCGCGAGGTAGAGACTTCTGGAACGAGCAGAAGAGGATGTAGCGCTTGAGTGACTTCCACCATGTCCAGAAGGGCGCGGCGGCAGCGTATCCAGGCATAGTTCGTGCAGCGCGGAATCGCAGAATCCAGGTCCCGGTATTTTCATAGAGAAGCTCGAGAGGCTTGACAAGCAAAAGTGTAGCAGGAGACGACTGAACAGCAAGGATACAGGTGAGCCATGGTACGTGAGGGCAGCGCAGGTCGTGATGGTTCGGGAGCAAGAGACGGTGGCGCTCGCCCTTGGCTGTATAGCACCCGGTAAGAGCCGCGTAGTGAATCCTGTAAACTTGGTCCCAAGCCACTGCCGAACGCCCGCTGCGACGGCGACACGTCTCGTTACCGAGGCCTCAACATTCTATCAGCTCCGCACTATGGTCATTCCCACCTCCTCGCGGTAAGTGGATGAAGATATAGCTGGTATGGATGAGCTGGCGACTCTAACGACGGTTCTGACTCGATTTCGCAGGCTAGGGGTATGGATGCTTGCATGCGTAACCTCCAGAGTCCATGGGACCATTGTAGGCCGCCATGAGCTTACAGACATAGCTCAAACCGAAGTAGACTCAGGAATTGAGGAAGTTTGAGCCGAGGTGGGACAGCAACCCTAACCCTACACAACCGTCGGTAAGCCTCATACGCACCGTTGTCGGGTAATACTGGTACACAGGACCAGGACAAATGATACGATTTGTCTGTTCGGAGAATGACAGGGTTTGAGCCGATACAACTCAATGAACTGCCAAGGGTCTCCTCGAAATACCCTCTGCATCTCAAAGACTATTATAGGCATGGCCAAGCAGACTCTTGCGGGCCCTTCGTATCGAATGTCAGATGAGTGCCACCACCCAAAGAAGTTGGGAGGGGGCATCCATCTTTGCATTATATTGTGTTCTTTATGCAAGGCGAATATGATACGTAGAGGTGTCAAACGCGCCTTCGACCTTGATCCGCCTGCGTATGCCTTTACATGTCAAGGACGTAGTGAGCTGAGCTTGCCCCGATACCTTCGCTCTTGCGGCGGGCATGTGCCTGAGCAGTGAAATATACAAAGTCTTCCTAAAGACGTTACCAGCGTGTAAATGAGGACTGTCTACAAGCATGCAATCTCAGCACCAGGACAGCTTTGAGGGCTTCGTCTTCACAGGCGGTTGAGCTAGCTATATATATCAGCAAGCTGTCCTGTTATCGGAGAAAACCCGTAAAGAAGACTTGACTAATTCCATTCCCTCCAAATCATCGCACTCTCGAGACCTCGCTGTTGGTTTCCAGTCGGCACCCTATACACAAAGAGGCCGTGTATGCGAGCGGTCGTTTCGCAGCCGCCGCAGACAGATACGGACTCCCGGGGGGCTGCATTCGGCGGAGACGCACGGACACCTACCGCTTCGATGTACAACTCGCAGTGCGAAGGGCGTGGCCGGGGAGCTGAGCAGGATGCCTGCGGTGAGTCGAACCGTTCGCCCTCTAAGCCATTGTCCATTGTCTGACACCCAGAAAGGGAAGGGCCAGGACAACGCGGTTCAACTCGCGCGAGCCAGTCCGATCGCGTCGAGCGCGTCGATGTTCGAAAAGAGGGCGTCAAGCAATAGCCGAGGACCGCGTTCGCGGCGGCTTGTGGCTTTCCTTAGTTCCTCCCACTTCACACCTCCATCTGCAGACCCCATTCCTCCTCCGTACCCCCTCGCTATACCATCCTCGCTTTCAACTCATCGACACCTACAAGATGTCTCCTTACACGCAATCTTCCGGCGCATCATCGTCAAAGCGCACGCTCGACTCGCCTTCGGAGGCTGGGGTAGATGCTATGGACGAACTTCGTACTATGCAAGAGAGGTGCCGTGAACTGGGACATACTATCCGTCGATACGAAACCACCCCTGAGCCATCTGTGAGTCTTCCTCTTCATTGCATACTCATGCGCTTGTTGAACGCATGCATCGACGCCCTTCAGTCCGACTTCTACGCTCAACAGACTGCCCGGAACATCGGAACTCCAGCACTCCCTGACTTGACAGACTTTGATGCATCCTTCCTGTGGAAAATCGACGACTCCCCCCCGTACCTGTCGTCGCCATCTGCCAACCAGGATAGGCAGGTCAAGGACGACTCCGGCACGTACGGGCAGGACCTGTATGGCCTACCACCTATCGGAAGCATCGGCGCCCCAGATGCGCAGCAATACCAGTGGGGTTGGGATGGGCTCGATACTCCGCTGGGACCCCCGCTGCAGGTGCGTGTGCTCGTTGTGCTTGGTTTGTAGTACGCTCATCTTCCCCAACAAGGACGTGCCTCCCTCCATCCCAACGATCTCTGATACCCGGCGCGCTGTCTCGTCATCTGCTACGCCGTCCTCTCCTCGTGCGGCACCTTCTTCCCCGGCCGCGCCTGGGTCTGATGCCGCAGTGCTGAACGCTCTGTCGGCTCTCCTGGGTTACGTCCCCACCCACGAGACAAGTAACGCGCTCATCCTACCGGGGCATCACGCCAACCAACCGACGACCACGACGCCTCCGAGTCCTGTCATTCCCAAGAATGCAAAGAAGACATTGCGGTCTAGCCGAAGCAGGAAGCGCGAGCGGAGCGAGCAGGAGAACGTGCCTGTCCTCATTGCATCGGGTACGGATCAGTCCTCCGCACAACCACCGCCCCCCGTCCTTGATCCATCAGCGGTTGCGGAGGACTCAGAGCCTTCTCGAAAGCGTCGCAAGACATCTGAGCTTGAGGACACGGAGATGACGCCGGAGACAAGGTGCGGCATCGACGGGTGCACGCACCTCTTGGTCGCTCCCCACCTTGCAGGTGCGAGGGTGCACTTCCGCAGTCATTACCCCGATGACTCCGCCGAGGCCGAGAGCAGCCACTCTTCCAAGGGGACGGCGGGGAAGGGTCGAACAGGAAAGGGTCGGAAGGAGAAGGGCCGAAAGGGTAAGGGCGCGGCGAAGCCGAAGGCAGAGAAAGGAGCGAAGGTGTTCCAGTGCACTTACACGGAGCCTGATGGGCAGTTGTGCACTCACCCCGCGCACGCCGATCTGCTCTCCCTCCGACGCCACGTCGAGGGGACGCACTACAAGTGGGGATTCAGATGCCCCAAGTGCAACAGGATGTTCTCTCGCCGCGACGCCCTCACACGCCATCAACAGACGACTAGCTGCTCGCCTCCCAGGACATGAGAAGAGCACGGCGGAAGCCTGGATGAGTCCACAGATTGAAGTCTGTGCGTCCCCGGAGCCGCTGATGAGCCCCGCCACCACATCTCTCGTCTACTGCACCCTCTTCCCTTGGTGCTTCTGTCGGAACCGGCGAGTGGTCCGCGACGCTAGACTCCCGGATTCGCGCCCCACCCACATGGACTGCAAAGCGGGCAATGCGAGCTGCTGCGAGTGCGAGGCTCCCACGGGCTTACCAAGTAGCTCCAGCGCCGTTGAGGGAGGCGTTGCACAACACTTCAAAAACCACCACTCGGCTGACAAGAAGGGCTAGTCAAACGGCCTCCCAAGGCACGTACGTGAGAAGCACTATGGCATTGACGCGAGTCGATACTCCGTGCGGCCCGTTCGAAAGGTATTCACTGCGTGAACGCAGAAATAGCAAGGGCGCGAGATTACCCTGTGTATGTGAGATAGCGCCCACATCTCCAGCAAAGGAGATGTGCAAATCTAAACGCGCGGAGATCCGTGGCGCCGCAACATCTCCAGACACATAGACGCAGACATAGTCCACGACGCGACCTGGCATCGTCGCGGTAGTAGTTCAATGGTCGATCTCACATCGCATAGTATGGCGGAGATACGTAATGCCTGCGTATAGAATACGAATCCGATGCCACATTGTCGAGCACGCAATTTGATCGATGGCTCACCGCCATGAGAGCCCCGCACTGACGCATACGAAATGCCAGTCCAAATACTCTAGTTTTGGGGAAGCTACACATGAAGAACTCTACTACGCTGACTCATCACTGTACCTCGCCGTTCCGCTGTTCGACCCTCCAACTTATCTTCGCCCGATCACTCGAGGGCCAAGGCGGCCATGCCCGCGACTACCTCGTTAGCTGAGCGCACCCGTCGCGGTTTGCGGAGAAGGCGCGCGAGATCGCGCGGTCGGGCTTGCGGCTCGCAGACCTCCTGTGAATAACCATATCAGCCTTGCCGCGATGCTGAAAATGCGAGAACTTACCTTGATGCACCAGACATAAGACAGTATCACACCCCAAGTCTTCACCCTCGGGACCTTCGCGCGGGGTGTTGTCAGGAGGCTCGATACGTACGTCTCGAGCCACTTGTAAGACCGAACACCGTCGTGCGCTTGTGCAGGCGCCTCGTGCAGGCGACATAGCCAAGTCGGCGCCCGATAATGGCTTTCGTCGCCCGTAAACTCGTCTAGCGTGACGACGAGAGGTGTCATGAACATGTCGGGGTTAAGGCGAAGGACGAGCGACCATGTTGAAGGGTCCTGGAAGCACCCCTCGACCTCGCCCTAAGACATACTCAGTAAGTCAGACGTCAGGCTCGATCCAACCGCGGACTCACGAGCTTTTCCTTGACACTGATACTAACAATAACATTATTGAGCAATTGATACCCCTTCAATATTTTAAAGCCAAATCAGTCTTTATCGAGCAGCGCGGCAGTGAAGAGTTCCGAAGGGGTCGTGGGCACGCGAGGCGGCGGAGGCGAGGCGAGGAGATCGCGCGGGCGGATGCCATGCCCGGCGCCGATATATTTGCGGACACTCCGGCCTTTTGTGCAAGGTTGTAGGCGGGGGTGTTGCGCGCAGGCTTACGGACAACCGGGGTGCGAGTCGGGGGCATGCTTGCTGGGGTGTAGAGGCGAGGTGATGGCTAATCGAGGGCAAGCCGGTGAGAGAGAACTGCCCAGAGTCAGAAGTATATATACAGGGCGAATGCATTGATGCATAGCTCGACATCGCTAGGCGAGCGACTTCGAGTAGTAGAGGACAAGATGAGCCATAGCATGTGGGCGCTATCCCACATCTCCTCCAACGGGCGCTAACGCGAGCCGCGACGAATCTCTTTCCGTGCTATTTGGGCTATCCCGAATATCCTCCCTCATATCCGTACTCGTCGCAAACCGGCCGATTCCACATCGTACGGGAATATATGTGAGTCGATTTACAATCTCTACCTGGATATGCCGGCTATGTAACATCACGGCCCGTAGATTACATCGCGCGATTCGCTGCTTCACGCAGTGATTCCGCGTACCCCAAATCGCAGAAGAACGCGAGGATTTCCCGCGAACGGTCCAAGACCCCGAGGAAACTGGCGTGCTCCCGCGGCCCCCGTCTCATGTCTCCAGGCCCCATCCCACCCGACTTGCTTGTCTCAGCACCAGGGACGTCCTTATTCGGTCCCTCATCCTACACTCTATCCGGCCCCTCATGCTCAACTTGAACCGCGGTCCGCTCTCGTGCTCTTAATGCATTCCCGCACAATGCTTCCGCTGGATCCGGTACGAGGCGATACCGCCCGTTTGGTATGGCTATATAACGATGCACTACTTACTGTAACTTGTATGTAGTAGTACAATCCACACCACATCATACTCACTTCGATTGTGCGCTTGCTTTTCGTGTGCGAGTGCGACGGTCGAGGCGAGACACCTTACACCTCATGCCTCGCAGGGCAGGGCAGCCTGCACGGATGTAAAACGCCGTCCCACAACATCCAGAAGAGAGGTAATCTGACGGTCGATGGATTCAGGACAGTCAAAGCTGCGAATTGCATCGCACACCGACGCGGCATGGCGAGGTTCGAGGCAGATATATTGTCCAGACGTGATGGGCAAGTCGAAACAAGCGTGCCAACCTCCCAGCGGCCCACAAACTAGTACACGACACAGCCACAAGTCGTTGGAAGAATGCGTTGTGTATCAGAAGCTGGACGTTTTCGCGGGGTATGAACTTCAAGTTGCAGGGTACAGTACTGGCAGTAAGCAAGCACCGCGGCACGGCAAACTGACGTACTCATGGCTGCCTACATAAACGTATGCGGAGGGTAACGGGAGACGAGGGCAAGCAGAGTGAAAGCCAAGAAGTGGTGATTGGAGAACAAGGTGGTCAGGGACGCGGCGGGCCGTGATGATCTGCGCCTTAACAAGTGGCGGGATTTTGTGGCGGATCTTCAGACTCACAGCGCTCTCTCCCTCTCTCTCATCTTTGACTCCTCGATGTGTACATCGCCTTCTTGAAGTTGCTCTCTCCAAACTCCTAGAAGCATAGACAGAAAAGAGCGCATGATGGTACGATTCATGAGTCAGAGACGCCCGGCCCATGCCAGCGCAACTGATGAAACTCCCAGATCGTGACATCGAGCCATTCCAAGGCTGCAAAAACTTCTGCCAGTGTTGCCCTGCATTGTCACAACCATGATGACTTGCCCGCAGGCTCATCGTACATATGAGATGCCGCTATGGGCTATGTCGAGGTTCGCCGCCTCGGTTTGCTAACCTTAACCTCGACGGATTTCCCTGCGGGAAAGCGCCCACAGCCTTTCACGAGCATACTCGCGTTGGGGTGTGGGCCCAAACCCTTCGAAGAAATGAGGATATGAATGCACTCACAAGCGTTCCCATTGATACACGCAGTCATTGGCTGACGTGGTAGAAGCCGTCAAATCGGATTCTGGTAGGTCTCGCATGGTTGATAGCTTCGCCTCGTCCTCGAGAGCTCGATTGGCAGGTCCGTCGTCCGCGCTTGAAAACCCCGTGTACGCAACGCAAGTGGCAGTAACCACGCGCGGCGTGGAAGCAGATCCGAAGAGTCTTCTTGCTTTTGGAAGCATGTTAGAATGCTGTTGCCTTCAGGCGGGCCGCCACCCGAATCGTCATTGGGGCTACAAAGCAGCTGATTAGTCTTTCCCTCTTCGCAAGCATCAAACGATCCCGCGTACCCTATTGCAAAGGAGCACGTTTCTGACCTCGGGAACTAGCCTCTTTGCATGTAATGTCTGTGGTCCTGCTTATAGCTGGGCGGCGTGTCAGTCATCGTTCCACACGCCACCCTATGTACTTCCCTTTCACGCAAGATCCTTACCAGGGGTGCAGGGGAAAAGGAATTCCTTGTTCCTCGGATGTCGTTTCTTGACGAATTGCACTTTGCGTACCAATGATCGCATGTGAATGCCTCGCCTGACATTGAGGTCGACTTTGGCGTCGCTAAGCAATGGCGATCGGAGAGCACTTGAGTTCGCAATATACTCTTTCAAGAGGAATTCATCGGCCCCGCGAAGACGACGGAGGTAAAAGTGGTTGTGCTATGGGAGGGAGAACGTATAAATGCGCGCACATGCGGGGATGGTGCACACTGACATACCCACCGACGCTGCTCGTACTGAAAGTGCCGGACTCTTTGCCGACCTCCAGCTGTCGTCATATCGGCTCTCTGGACTTGCTGCTCGAGATTCTGTCTCCCGTCGAAATGCTTCCAGCCTCGCGCGACGCGTTGAGGACCAGGAGACCGCGCGTCCCGTCGTTAGCCACAGGCTCACAGACGCCCGGCGCGGGTGGACTTGTGCCCGAGGGGAGAGACTCTGGCGCGGATGGATGGACAGTTTGGTTGGTGGTGACAGGAAACGGCAGACGCATGGGCGTGGTGAGTGGCTGCTCGCGCGCGACACGGAGAAGCGCCCCGCGGGGCCACGGAGTCTGGTTCGTGGCTATCAGCGGGCCATGGGCCATGGTGCACCCCGTCACGTTACTTCGGTGCGTCGCATTCTTGCCAAAGTATTCTTTTGCACTAACCGGAAATTAGGAAGGACTGGCCGCGGGCTGTGCGAGATCGTGGCTGGGGCAATTGTTGTCGCAAAGCGTCGAGTGCGTCGATGTTCAGGTCACGGGCCGTCACCGCCTTTTGCCGCGCGGGCACTCGCCGCAAGAAACGGCCTTTCGCGCGCGCAGAGGTACATTTACCTCCCTCCGCCTCATTTCGCCTTCTTCTCATCGACTTCCCCTCATCCTCCCACTACCCACTACCTCCCCAGAACACGACCTTGAAATGGCCTTCTTCGACCCTGCCCACCTTCTCTTCCCCGAGGGCATTCCTGACCTCTCATTCGCATGGCAAGTTTCGGACATGGCCCCCGACGGCGACGCGCCTCACTGCGAGTGGGATGTCCACGGCGTCCTCCCCGAAGACGCACACACCTCCGGCAATACTCACGACGCGTCGATGTTCTCCCAGTCTGAAGTAGCGGGTCACGCAGACTGCGCGCTCCCCGCGCTCCACGAAGTGACCGGGGCAGACTCGGAGGGGAACTCCTCGACAAAGGAGCGCCCAGCCCCGCGGCCGAAGCGCGTCCACCCGCTCAAGGACGAGTGGGAAGAGTTCACCACTACCCAGGTCGCGGTCTCGCGACTGGCGCGAAACCGGAAGGCGCGTGAGGCGAACGCGTCTCATCTAGCCACCGGGCATGAAGGCATGGTAAGCGCATCGCTACTCACAAATCGTGCACACACTCATTACACTACGCAGCCGTCCCCATACAACCGAACGGAACTGTCAAGTGGGTCCTACGCTGTTCACAACAAGGAGAACGTCCCGGTAGCGGGACCGAGCTCTCAGGCCGCAACGACTTCGCCTCCGTCTCGCCGACATCAAGCAGACAACATTCAACAGTGGGACGCAGGACTTCCGCACGACGCCCCGCACGCCGAGCTGGAGCCACGCCTTTCGCTGTTCGAGGAACTCTGCCTCGAGGTGCAGCAGACGACGGCTGATCTACCATGGCCTCTGGACTTTCCACCCTCTCTCCTTCCATTCGACCTTTCTCAATCCGCGTCGTTTCCAGAAGAACAGGCCTACGGTGGCGCTCGCCCCGTAGCGGTTCCTTCAGTCGTCCCTTCCCCCTTACTCCAGACCGTACTAAGCGGGGGTGGCAGGAAGCGGGCGGAGATACAGACCCATCCTTCGGACGAGGACGTCCAGCCACCGCAGAAGAGGCTGAAGACACCCGGCGGCGCTGTCGCCATGACTGCAGCGGCCAGCACCCGCCCTATGCCGCCGCGCTCGACGCGGAAGTGCCCAACGGCAAGGCCGAAGGGCACGCGCGCCCCGCGCCGGCCGCGCGACGCGTTCGAGCACCTGGCCGTCTGCAAGGACGAACCCATCCAGGACTGCCCGGAGGGGTGCAAGGGCGCGTTCAACGCGACGCACCGGAAGGACAACCTCGCGCACCTCGAGCTGCACTTCCCCGCGCGCGCGCTCCACAGTAGGGACAAGCTCAGGTGCCTCTGGTGCGACGAGGAAGTCGCAGGGAACGTGATGGTCGACCACGCCGCGGAGAAGCACCTCGGGGTGCGCTACCGCTGCCCGTGGTGGAACAAGGAGGGCGTGATGTGCAAGCACCTCATGCTGAAGCCGGGGTACACGAATACCCACATGATCGAGAAACACAAAGCCCCGAACTGGACTTAGTGAGTACGTCGCCACTTGTCTACTCTGTGCATCGTGCTGACTTGATAAATCTGCAGAGGGCATAGACTGTCGTTCAGACATCCCACCCCAAGGCACCACATCATGTATCCAGGACCGTCGCCTTCACGAGAACCATAGATATGCAGCATGACTTGACCTCATATACCTCACATCATACTATACCCCTAACATCGTAGTATACCCATCCCCGTATATGGTTAGTCGGAGAACGTTTATAATATCGCGTTGCCCCTCATCGTCCGCTGGCTTCGATGCGTCTCCGAAGACATCGAGACTACCCCTCTGCCAGTCGATGTTCCTATCATCAGTGTCTGGTAGTACGCGGGGAGCTACCCTCGCGCCGCCATGTGATAGCGTAGTGCACGATCCGCCCACGCTGGTAAGATGAAGACAGTGTGTTTAGAACCATTCCATACGTGCAAAGACATGCAGATCTGTCCCGAGCGCATCCCACTACGTCGAACTCCATGACATGCGAGTCGACTAACCCTCCTTCCTCGACCCTCACTACGACTCGCTAGCCTCCGTCTCCTAATCGCTATCATCGAGGTCGATGAGCTTCTCCGACGTCGCCGACAGCCCCACCGGCCGACCGAACGCCGCGACTTCCTCCTGCTCCAGCTCGTCGTCGTCGCTGTCCGGAATGTGCAGCGGTGAGTCCGGCTCGTCGGCGTACTCCAGGTCGTCGTGCGTAGCAGGTGTAGACGCTCCCGACGCGGACGCGGACGCAGAAGTGGAAGGGATGGACACTCGGGATGGCGAGGGCGGGCGCACGGAAGTGTTCTTCTTGCCGGGGCGCGGCCCGAGCTGGATCTTGCGCGAGGCGTGCACGGCGGCGAGGGCATCCAGCTAGAACGCGGTCAGATACGATGAGATGACGGATGAGAGTGGGTAGTGAAGACGGACCTTGCTCTGAACGTTGTCATCCTTGACCTTCTGCCCGTTCTTGGCCGTCGGGTCGAAGCCCAGCTGCTTGATGAGCGACGCAGAGTACGCGTGCCCCCGCGGCCTGCTCTCCTCGTCGCTTGCGGAGTCGTCATCCTCGCTCTCCTTCCCCTTCCCGCGCTGCTTGCCCGCCTTGTCCTTGTCCTTCTGCGTCTTCAGCTTCTTCCCCGCCGCGCCGTCCTTCGCCTCCTCCTCCGCGGCCTTGCGCTTCGAGAACTCGCGCGCGGACACGAGCGCCTTCGTGCCCTCGCGGTCGCGCTTCAGCAGCCGCTGCAGCGCCTTCTCCGAGTCGACCGCGGACAGCTTGCGCGCGGCCTTCGCCTGCGCGTCGCGCCCGACGGTCTCCCCGACGTACAGCGAGCGCGAGTCTGCCCCGCCGGAGATGACGTGCCCCTGCACGACGTACGTCGCGCCCGTGGACTCGCGCTCGGGCTTCAGGCCCCATTGGCGGCCGGGGTCGTACGCGGGCTTCTTCTTCGGCGCTGTGGACATGCCGCCCGTTCTGCAGACGTTGTGAGCGGCGAGGTTGTGGGCGAGAAAGATGTGACATACCCCATTGAGAACTCTGGGCGCGCGGCGCGCTTTCGTTCGACGGCGTATTGGATGTGGTAGTCGCACACGTCGCTGACGCGCTTGTCGCACCATCCCGTACACCGTGAGCCGTCGCGCTTCGTCGCTCTGCATGTGCCGAGATCCTGGGCGTAGCCTATGACGGCGATGGACGCGTCGGATTCGGGCGTTAGGGCGAGGATGTTGTCGGTCGGGTGGGGCTTATCGGCGGATCGCTGGCATGTGCGATGAATTTGAGTGGACGAAAACGCGGGGGCGCGCTACTCACCTGGAACGGCTTGAGGATCTTCGGATTGAGGAAAGCGACTACCGCGCCCTCTCTCAGCTTCGACATCCTCTCGAACGCGCCCCGGCTCCCTCCACGATAAATCTTCTCCTTCTTTCCGCCCTCCTTCAACACGACGTCGCACCTGTCAGACTCGAACAACAGCAGCGAGAGAAAGGCGTCCCCTCGGATCTTGGCCTTGCCACTGTCTGCGGATGGGCCGTGCGACCGGCAGCCGAAGTCGATGAGCTTCAAGTTGACGTACTTCTTCCCACTTGGCTTTGGGGGCTCCTCCTTCGGTTTCTTGCGGAACGGGGGTGGACGTGAAGGTCCTGCCTTGTCCTTGTCCGCATCGTCAAGCAAGGCAAGAGAATCCATCTGGTCCTCGCCGTCGTTCAGGAGCTTGTCGTCGCGAGTGACGCCCACTGGAGCTTGGGTGTACTTCATGGGACCGCGCTCGGCGATGACGGCAATCGTGAGCCAGTCTCCGGATACGGGAACGTCGTATCCCTGCTTGCTGGGCAGGAGGCGGACGACTGAGTAAAGCTTCGAGGGAGATATGTAGTATCGCCCCTCGAGGTAGTTCTGGAAATCCTCGTGCGATATGACGCGAGACCTGACAGCGGAGTGTGAGAGGATGGGGCACTTCCAAGTAGAGACGTACGCACGATAGTCGAATGCCAGAGTTTGGTTCCAGCTTCTCGAAGTGTGGGTCATCAAAAGGAGGTTTGTGATCGGACGGCCCCAGCGTGAGGTCCTCAACGAGAGTCAGATCCTCATTGCGCGCTTGGCTGTCGCCTATATCCGCTTCCGAAGGAGCGGCGATGGGTGCTGCTTTCGCCGTGAAGGCAGTTGATCGTGTGACCACGTCCGTTGCAGGATCCTTGTCCTTGGATTTGTGGGCTTGCGCGAGCTTCTGTATGACCGCAGAAGGTGCAGGAGGTGGTACCGGTTTGTTGGGTTTCAATGGAAATGAAGGGCCTGTGATAGGCCGGGTAGAATGCGATGACGACGCGCTCGTTGCACTCCTCTGCACGGGACGGCCATTGCTCTGACGATGCTGAGCTTTGTCCGCTGGTTTCTTCTTCTCTGAACCATCTGTCAGCAGTCTAGTTCCCTTACAAAACTCATCCACTTACTGGGTGAAGGTGTCGCTGGTGCTAGGAGATGCGAGTTCGAGCGCTTCCGTTTCGGGGAGGAAGGAGGGGTCTGCACGCTCGACGACCCAGGATCCAGCTGAGCCTGTAGCAGGGCGATCTGTCTTCGTATTTCGGCCTGCTTCTCCTGCTCCGCAGTCTTCTTCGTCGTTGCAGAGTCCATTTCTGTGAGTCAAAGCGCGAACGACGCGTGATGCGGGGGAGGGAGAGAATGGGTGTTGTAAAGTCGCGTCGCGCGCTAATTGCGACGCCACGACGCGTTCGCGTTATTTGGCTCTGTTTGGATTCTGTGTGCCACTCCCAAGCGTCGGACAAGCGCCCGACTCGCTTGGTTTGCCTCATGCCCCATGCCGTCCAAGCGCAGGTCGTCACTCGCAGCAAAGCAGCGCTTGTACCAGCGCTGCAGCACAAAGCAACACGACTGCGGAACAATTCCATGGTTGCATAAAGGCTCATGTTCCGAGTTGTCTCCCTCTTTGTCTCTCATCGCACCTCCGTGAAAGCCCTCTCCACAAGAAGCTCCGATCCCAATATCACGCAGCCATGACTTCGTGCGTTCTACGAATCTGCGCGCTTTGATTTAATTGCTAAGACATACTACGTCTGATAGTCTACACAAATATGCCGCCAGGCGCCATACCGCCTTCTACTACGCTCCGCCCGGAGTTGACCCTACGGTCCCAACAGGGACGCCACTCCCAGAGCCCCTCCCGGATCCCGCCGAGCTCGCCACCGACGATTTAGCCCAGGATTCCATGGAGGATCATATCATTGAGCCTATGGGCTTTGTCGCGGAGGTCGCACGTGAATACGCACGCATACGCAACGAGATGGGACCCAAGCCCCAGGCTGCACCCGTCCTCGACGAGAAGGCACTCCGGCGCAAGCGGAAACAGGAGAAGGCGGAGGAGGATCGGAGGGCACGCGCGATTGCTTGCGTGCAGTACCAGAAGCTGCTCGATCAGAAGGCGTACGTCAACAGCGTGTATAAGCACATGGAAGAGATGGGGTACTTCGACGAGGTGCAGAATCTGGATGATGAAGACGCGGAGGCGGGCGATACCGAGAATGAAGACGACGACGGCATGGATGAGGATGAAGATGGGGACGAGCAAGATATACTTGAAGACTGCGGGTACGAGACAGTAGACATGGGTGAGACATACTTGGACCTGGAGGAGGTCGGGCGGCGTCGTGCCAGAGACGCTGAGCGTGCTCTCAATGCGCGGTACTTCTCGAACGAGTTCGTGCAGGGGTCGTCGAGGACTTAGAGTTATCTGGGCATGTTACTAGGGTCGGTTTTGTGGTTGTATCAATAGAGCGCGTTTGGGATAGTATCAAGCTGGTTGATGTCATTCGAAACGATGTGGGGAGTTGTTACAAATGGATCTGTTGTTACACAATGTTACGTCGTACAGCAGTTCCTATGTTCACGCAGGCACTCCAAGAGGTGCAGCATCTCGACGTCCGCGGCCTCATTAGTGGCGACGTTTTTCTCGCCGCACGCGACAGACGTATACTTGGACAGTCCCGCAGCACGGGGGGCTACGACACCTGCAGACGTGCTGCTCCGCCTGCCGCTGTTAGAGGCTTTGCGGCGGCGTATCCTACGAGCGTCCACCTCTTCTTTGTGGGAGTGGCTTCCTCCGCGTCGTGATCGGAGCGCGGCTGGACTGGTTTCCGGAGCGCGTCGTGTCTCCTGAGCCCCAGAGACGTTGTACGAGAGACGCGAGGGACATGGGGTTGCCTAGTAGTATGAAGTGAAGGGGTGTGTCCTGCCAGTGCACAGCACCTAGACGAAGACAGGGGAGCGGATCGCCTGTTAGGGGCGGTGCTGGACTGGGGTGAAGAGAGGGCCTTGCTGATTCACCGATGATGTTGAAGGAATGCGTGACAGGAGTGCGTGTAGGGGAACTCGGGGCTGGGTGGATCCTCAGGTCGTTGCAGCGGAACGGCGTTCATCCGCAAACCTGCAGGAGGGCGTCGCGCTGACGCCTACTCTGGAGCCCTACAGCGCGAAACGGCGTCAGAAATCTCACCCAACAGCCACGTTCGCAAAGTACTCACTGTTTCCAGTTCGGCACACGATGCGTCGTGCGCATGTGCTGGCCCTGCCGGTTCGCCTGATACGACCGCCATCCGCACTGCTCCGGGCACAAGTACGGGAGCCCGATGTGCTCCGCGAGCATGTGCCGCAGCAGCGCCGTGCCCGGCACCATCTTGTCGCATCCCTGGAAGATGCACGCCGTCGTGTTCGAGCTCCCCAAGACGGTGGCCGGGACGTGCTCTCGGAGATGCTTTTGGTTCTCCTTGTACTTGTACGGGTTCCACTCCTTCTGGCACCCGCAGTGGTTGCATGGGTGGGACGGCATGCCCCGGACCATGGTCTTGTAGACCAGCTCTTGAGTGCGCCGATAGCGCTTGTCGTCGACCGCGGGTCCCGCTCCCTGCACGTCCTCCTCGTCCCGAAGCTCGTCTACTTCGTCTGCCGATACATCGAGCGCCGCTTCGTGGTTTGAGGGGCCTGCGACCGCTTCCTCATCGTGAGCGAAGTGCGGTGCCGAAGGGGGCTGCTGCGCCGCGCCCTCAACAGCCCTGGGCCTCTTCGGCGCGGGAGACGCAACGTCTTCAACGTCAGTCGGAGGAGCCGTTCTCTTGCGGCTGTTCTGACGCAGGTCGGGCTGGACTAGGGAGGTGCTGTTGGGCGCGGAGCCCGAGCGTGAGGGCAACGGGGAGTTTGGAGCGGTCTGCGGATGCTCTGCTGCAGGCCAGGAGGTGAAGCGTCCTTCCGGGGACCCCTCTTGAGTGGTGCGCGTTCTCGAGTTGTCGCGGGCGGGCTCCGGCGTCGACGATGCTGTAGTCTTCTCGCCGACGAGACGCGCGGGGTTCTTGCCACTGCTCTTCGAACACTTCGTCTTCGTTGCTCGTCGTGAAGGGCGCTGCACCGTGCTAGACTATGGAGGACCGCGATTAGCCGCAAGACCAGAGACAGAGGTGTTAGCCACAAGTACCTCTGCCTGTGGATGCGCCCCTGCGGGGACGGTGGACCCTTGACGGGCACGTTCGACCAATATTTCCGTGTCAGAGACACGTCTAGATGTGTGAACCTGGGGCTCCGGCGACACTGGTGCTGCTGGACCGTCTTGAGTATCCGGGAGCTCGGCCGAGCGGTGAGGTTTGGCGACGTCTTGCCAGAGATCCAGATCTTCGGTGGACCCGTAGAATGCCGCGCCGAATGCGGCAATGGCAGAGGGGAATGCGTCGACGTTGAACTGCATGGCGCCTGATAGATGGTCGATGGACAGGAGGGTCGGAGGGGATGGCTGATGGAAGACGAGAGGAAAGAGAGTTGCGGCGAGCAAACAGGGCCACGCGCGGCTCTTTGTACGACTTCGGCAAGCGCTTTGGCGCCGTAACTTGAACATCGACGCCCTCGACCCTCTGGCTAAAACCATGGCTAACGCGCCTGATCATTTGGCGCTCTTTTGTCCTCCCTAACTTTGTATGAGCCTACGAAATGTTGTAACTGGAGATATCACGTACCTTCACGGATACTACGGTTGCGCCGCGGAACGTCTCCCGGATCCCCAAATGGACGTCAAGTCTCCGCGTCCTGCCCTCCCCAAGAGGTCAAACCAAAAACAACGCGTGTCCGGACTACCTCTCTGCGGTTAAGTATCTCCCCAAGGAAGCACCGGGGAAGTTCCGGAAGCGCACGAGGGGACGATGGTAAGTCGTGTCCGATGCCGCTTGTGGCTATCCGTACACTCAATGAACTTCGCCGTTCGACAGATTGCAGGGTGTGCCTTCACGAGCGGAGAAGATGCAAGTAGGCGTCCAGTACCTGCGTGCACGTATATAGCTGGGCTGACGCAAAGGCCTAGTGGCCTTCGTAGCGCGAATGAGCTACTCATGCGCACAAATCAAGCCCTTGTCGTGGTCGGGCGGAGCGCCATAACACATTGGCAGCCTACCATTCCAGTACGTGTAACCGCTTTTTATATACATGCACCAGTTTGATAATGTCACTGACTTTCTGCTCATTCAGGACGCTCATGCGGACGTCGCTCAGAAGAGTGCACGAAGTCCAAAACGCCATTACCAGTGGCATGCGTCGCTCTGCCGCTGAGGAGACGCCAAAACGCTTCAAGAAACCCATACATCACGCCGCCGGCTTTCAAATCCGTGTAGCAGTACAAAGATCTGCTCAATGCGTTAGCGGGCTCGAAGGAACAAACTCTCGATCTTCAAGCTCCGGGACGCGACAATGGGGCCGCCACTGGCACTCGCCTCCCCGTGGGACTCCGACTCAGCTGTACATGGTCAAATGAGCAATGATACCAATTCAAGATGAAGAATAATGCACGTGAGCAAATCAATTGTCATCGGGGGCGCGTTCGTCGAATGGCATTGTTACCGCTGGAACCCGTACCAGATAGACGCTGTTAGGCGCCTGTCGGGTTCGGGTTGGCGGACTGGGATTAGACGCTGGTGACGCGTATCCTCGCGCTGACCACAGAGCGGGATACGCTCACCAGCTCTCTAATCGGAGCGTAGGGCGTTCCTATGAGGAATGCGTAGAGGTGGATGCAAGTCCATCGACTTCTCCACGTGGCTGCGATGTGTCTGGATCTCCGAGTCTCGTCAGGTTCGCGAATTCCAGCATTCCTGGCGAGCCTCCGGTGCGCCACGTACACTGTGATATTCTACCGTCACTGGAGGTTGTTGGATATGTTGTCGCGGACACAGAGAGCATAGTGCTGTAAAAGGCCCAGAGAATTGGAGATGGAAGGGGGGAGGAACTCGAACCACAGCCCGACACGCCGCGGCTTAGCCACATTGCATTCTCGTAACCCGATTGGTCAGTTGGCGCGGGATATATAGCTGCACAACGCCCAGAATTCCCCCCTCATGCCCCTTGTGCTTGAACCACCATCTCGTCTCGGATTGTCTCCTTGCTCTCTGTGTATGCGCCGGGACATGCGCCTGAACCCGCTCCTGCTCTCACACTCGAGGGCGGGCTCGAATATCCTCCCCTCGTCGAGCACCCTCCCCTCGACAGTCCAGGCTGAGGCTCTCTTGTCGAGAACATGCGAAATCCCCTGGTGACATTGTGTCGAGCAAGCTTGTGCGCTCGTAGAGACTCGGACGCGTTGGGTCGTCCCTCCGCCGTGTTGTGTTTTGTGTCTGTGTTTCTTCGCATCAGTGAGTGTTCGGATTCAGCCCCCATGCATCCGTCGGTCCTTGGCGCGCTCTCCCCATGAGTGTGGACGTTGTCGCGATCGCCATGCTTACAAGGAAGGTGAGCAATGCAAGGTCGCTGCCGGCTCCAACCCCGACCCATCCCCAACCCGCTGTCCTCCCTGTCGCCAGCGTGCGAAACCCACACGCTCCACGACACGGACAAACATGGACCCCACCCACACTGCAACACCGCGTTCTCCCTGTGCAAGAATTACCTTTGGTCGACTTGGTCGTTCACAAGCACCGCCATCTCAAATTTGTGCTCCTCTCCTGCTGTCAAGCACATCCAGTACTCGCTCCCAAGGTAGGTGAGAGGTAGGTGGACATCAAGAGTCGCTGACCCGTGCCTAGGATGTCCCGCATGAGCATATACAGTCTTCCGAACGCCTACCACACGGCGTTCCCTGCACTTCGAAGCGGGTTTGCTCTGTCAAAGGTATGTATCTCGTCGCTCCTCTGGCAGTGCTCTTATCAGGTAGGTGTACACGTCGAAGTTACCGCACGCCCTCGCGCATGTCCCCGGATCGCGAACCCGAGCCATGTGACGAGCGCCCTCGGAGCCGGGTTTTTGCACCCAACCTCGCCAACTTCAACGTGATCAACGCGCAAGCAGGGCGACACACAATCTCGACGCAGACACTGCGGAAGTCGCGTCGCTCCAAGTCGTCCGTCTGAGAGCGAAGCCTCCTCTTTGTTTGCGTGATGTGAGCGTCGTTGATGGTGAGCAGACAAATACCTGTGAGTACCTCCCAAAATCAATACGTCGCGATGAAGTCACGAAGCAGGCGTGATACGCCGAGTGCGAGGCGCATCGAGTTGGCCTTGGGCTTGCCGTAAGTGCCCGCACACTCGCCGGGTCCACGTGTGAGACGCCTTCGCCCCGGAGGCGCAGCTCCACAGTACTCGAGAAGGGCGAGGAGCACGCATCGCTGCCCGCGTTCCCGCAGGTGGTTTCTGATGCGCATCGTACGGGGGTTCGTCGCGCCTTACTGTACTAGCCGGTGAAGTTACGAAGCTTTAGACGCGGCAACGGGCGTCGGTACAGCTTCTGATATCTTCTATACATCTTTGGGGGCTCCGTCAGCTGATGAGAGACTAACGGACCACGGTTGAAGGGCTCGACTGTGTGCATGAAGTATGTTGGGATGCCTTCGTCGGTGTCGGTGCAAGGCTCGTGCGTTCGGGTTTCAACGCACCGCCCTGAAGATTGGGAATGAATGTAGTTGAGCATGGGGGAAACCCGGGTCCAGTTGCTGGCGTTTTCGGCGGTGTTCCTTGCGCTCCACGTTTCAGTCGTACCAGAGCTGGTACATCGCATATCGATTTACTCCCTGTACGCATGATCAAGCTTCCTGCGCGTTGTTCGTGATGTATATCATTGCTTAGTATGTGCACGACGTTACACTGTACATCAGTTCGTTTTAATATGAAGTACAGGTACACCAATGAACCCGCCGGACTCGGAGAGCACGAAGCGCGAATGGCACGATATATAATAGTGACGTCCCAGAAGTTGACTCTCAGCGACGCGTCGTCGCCTAACTGTGAAACATAGGAGCGTAAGCACGCAGAACGGCCATGCAGCGCAGAGGACACTCACCCATTCCGGTGGTTTAGCCTACAGTCCCGCCTCTCGTGCTGCTTGTGGTGCTTCGACTGCGCTGTCGCCCGGTCGTAACTCATAGGTAGTTCTTCGCTCCGCTCCCTTCTGTTGCTCGATTGCATCGACGGCGTGGCTTTCATATTTCGAAGCGTGGAGTCGATATACGTATGGCGATGACGAGGTCGATGAAGAGGGAGAGGGAGAGATACGCTCTGTCTTTGGCGCACTCTAATACCTCATCGAGGAGGTCGACGGCTGCGCAAAGGCGAGTGAGTTGCATACATTGAGCGAGTAAGCGTAGCTACGCACATATGAGGTTCGCGCCACACCGGCGGAAGGTCATGGTGGGCCAGAACTTTGTCAACGCCTCTGACATCTACTCGGGCGCCGTGCTAGATTACGCATACGCTTCAGTTCATCGCGCAAGCTCGACAGTCATTGACCACTCACGAATTCCACGCCATCCTGTGCGTCGTGCGCATGTGCTGCGCCTGGTACCCCGGCCTCGCCGTCGCCCACCCGCACCGAATCGGGCACAGGTACGGCAGCCCGACGTGCTCCTTCCCGATGTGCAGGAGCAGCCTCTTCTCGGACACCATCTCCTCGCATCCCTCGAAGATGCACGCCGTCTTCTCACCGCTGGCCAAGACGTCGCTCGCGACGTGCTCGTGGAGGTGCGCCTGGTTGGCGTAGTAGCCGTAGGGGTCCCACAGCTGCGTGCACCCCTGGATAGAACAGGTCTTGGGCTCTAGGTAGGGTACCATGTCCTTGTGCACGAGGTTCAGCGTGCGCCGGTCTCGCTTGTGCTTGCCCGCTTCCGTCGACTCGTTCTCTTCAGGCTCTTCTTCCTCCGCCGTCGTCGCGCCTTGTCCCGTTCCGTGACTAGAGGGCCCTGCGACCGCTCCTTCGTCCTGTGTAAACCCAGGAGTTGATGCCTCCCGCTCCGTGACGTGCTTGGCAGGCTTCCGCTTCTTTTGAAGCGGAGGCGCAGCGTCCATAGCGTACGTCGGTGATCCTGCCCTCTTGCGACCGCTGCGACGCAGCTCTAATTCGGCCAGTGGCTGAGGCGCGGGTGGTTCGCCTCGGGACAGGATGAGTCTGAGGCGAGGGGGGATGGAGATGTCTGCATCGCGCTGGGCGCCCGGTAGTGGCGGCACATGCTCCTCGTGCACGGTAGGGATGGAAAGCGGGCGGCTTGAGGAGGCCGCCAGATGCGCGGGGTACAACTCCGGTGCGCTCGCGGAGCTCGCGAGCTGGGATGATGTTGCAATGTTCTGTGTTGCCGCGAGGTGTTTCCCTGTGCGCTTGCGAGTAGATCGTCTCTTAGACTAAGCTTTGTGGACGGGACGCATATCCGCGGAGCCTTCCTGTGCCGTCGCCCCGGATACTGGCGATCCCGTGGCATTCTGAGTGTCCTGCCGTGAGTGAGCGTCGCGAGTAGTATGTCGCGGGGGAGGATGGAGGGCAACGGTCGGAAGCGAGGCCCGGTGAGCGGCAGGCTCGGATCGAAACAGCGTAGCCACACTCACCTGCGCAGGCGCTGCCCTCTGACGGTCGCCAGAAGCCTCACTTGATGATCCGGCCGGTACTCTAGTGTCTTGTGGATGTGTGTTCTCGAGGGAATACGGGTCAGATGAGGGGTTCTCGAAACCTGAGGTATAGCCTACATCTGTTCGGCTGTGGTCTTGCTCGCGTTCCGTTGGCGCCAATGAGGCCTCGAAAAGGCAAGGGTCGATAAGTCCGGACCACTGTGGCGAGCGTGAGCGAAGCTGGTTTGATGGTGGTTCCACGGCCCAGCCCGAGGAGAACCTGAAGGACTCACCTGTGCCTGCTCTTGTTCGGAGAGTACGCCGGATTCATCGAAGTGGGTGTTCCTCAGTCTGTCGAAAGCGTTGAGCGCGTCGCAGAGTGCAGACTCGCCGAAGCCATCGAAGGTGTACGCGTTGCTGTACTCCATATCGTGAACGAGGTAGGTAGTGGGCGAGGAGTTGGATAGAAGGAGGTTGTGCGAAGGGCGCAGGTGCGGTGACGGTGGAAGGAGAGCGTTGAGGGGAGCAAACAAGTCGGCACTCCGCTTTGCACGCCCTCGGTAAGCGCTTTGGCGCCGTAACTTGAACATCGACGCGCTCGACCGTTCCGGCCACCACCATGGCTAAACTGACTTCACGTCTCGTCACCTATTGTTCTCCCTAACGTCGTATTAGATTATTGAACATTTTGACTGTGGCTGATACATACCTCAGCGGTTGATGCGGTCACGTCGCCCTAATATCCGAGCTCGGGCCACCAACTGCCGTCAAGGGTCCGGGTTCTACCAACGTCAAGAGCACAAGACGGCCGCGGCGCGTCCTAAATATCCTCTTTTGAATCACTATACACTTGAGGAACGCACGGGAGAGATTACCGGAGACAGAGAGCTGAAGAAGGTGAGCGGTGTTCAACGCCCAGTGTGGCTAGCCGTACGCCCAGAGAACTTTGCTGATCGGTGAATCGTAGAACAGACCTGAACGAGCGGACAAGATGCAGAATCCGGTGCTTATATAGCAGGGCACACAATAAGGCCTAGAGGCTTTCGTAGCGAGAGTGGGCAACTCATCACCACAAATCCCGCCCTTGTCGATGTCGGTCTGACGCTCATATCATAACGGCACACAATCCTTCAGGTAAGTGTCACCCCATTGTATTTCACAACACGGTTGTCCTTCTGCCCATGCTTTTCTGCCTATCAGGACGCGCATCCAGACGTTGTTCAAGACTTAAACGCGGGGAGTCCGGAACGCCATTGCTCGTGACCTACATTGCTCTGTCGTTCATCAGGATACCAAGACACATCAAGACCCTACACGTCATACTATGCACTTTCAATTCCGTGCATCGATGTTGTCAAAAGTGCAAATGGGCACGACGGAACAAAACTAGACGCGAGCTCGCGACAATGAAACCGCCATCGTCCTTTCCGCGCGCAGCTCCTATCGAGCCAAGGGGACTTGTGCTAGAATAATCCATCAAATGGGCCCAATAGCCCCGATAGATGTGAGTCTGTCGATTATGATATGAAGGGCGCGTTCGAGGAATGGCAGTGGACCCATGCCAGATAGACGCTGTTAGACGCCTGTCGGGTACGGGTTCACGAAGGCAAACTAGACGCTGGTGACGCGTATCCAGGCTCGCGCTGAACACAGAGCGAGATACGCTCACCAGCTTGCCAATCAGGGTGTGCGATGTGCACATGAAGGGTGCGTAGAGTGGGGCAGAGGTGCATTATGTCTACGATATGACTGCGATGCACCGGCAGCTCGCAGTCCGGTCTGTTTCGCTGCCAGTGTTCCTAGCGTCTCAGAAGAAACTCTAGCAGGTCTTGAGAGGAATGCCATCGCTCTGCGGACCATAGCTGTATTATCCAGGCAATCAGGAGCACAGAGAGTTGTAGCAAGCCCAGAGTGTTGGAGGAGGGAGAGGGCAGACGCGAACCACTCGACAGCACCCGACGCGTCGTGGTTGCGCCACACAGCTTTCTCGGAAGCTGATTGGTTCAAGTTGATCGGCGCGCTGTATTCCACTGCAGACGCGCAGAAACTGCCCCTCACGTCCTTGTTCTTGGACCACCACCTGCCCTCGAGCCATTTTTCCTACTGTCTGGGCGCGTGGCAAGACACTTGGTTGAACCCTCTCCGCTCAGGCTCTCGCACCCCTGTCGCACACTCCTCGTTAGGCACCCTCAGGCTGCGCTCGACTGTCCAAGTCAAAGTTCCCTCGTCGAGAACACGCGGGGTCCAAGGAGGGCCTGTGCTATTGTATAGATGTGTTAGATCGGCCTGAGTACCACTTGTTATCCTTTGGTCGTCGCATCAGTGAGTATTCGCGTCCTCCTCGCATGCCTTCGTCGGTCGCGGTTTCTCTCTTCCGACGAAGTGGGTGCCTTGTCGCCATCCCTATGGGCGCAATGAAGGTGAGTACGACACTCTCGTCTCCGTATCTAGCCTCAATTCGCCCTACAACCATCATCGACCTTCTCCCTAGCGTGCGAAACCCACACGCTACATGACATGTACAAATACGCGTCCTACCCGTGCGACAAACTCGTCTCCATTCGGGCAGGAACGGAATGTGATCGTCCAGGCTACTCAGAAGCGCTACGATCTCGCATTTACTATCTCTTTTTAGGCGCACTTAGCCATCGCTGCTCTCCATAGAGGTTGCAGCCAGCGATTCTGCAGACTTGCCAATCCATTCCCAAGACGCCGCGCACGAGCTGCAGGACATCTCACACAACGTGTTCCCGAGACCCGAGGTGGGTCAGCTCGGTCGATGGTACGTAGCACAACTACCTTCTGTGCCATCGTTCTCATCGGGCAGACGTATTCGTCCAAGTCTAGGTCCAGGCTTGTGGCTAAACACCGCTGCATTCCCTCGAGCATGGCGCGCCCACGTCGGACAGCGATGCAGTAGCGTCGCCCAAGTCGTCACGTCTCTGAGCGGAGCTACCTCAGTGGTTATGATACGATCAGTCTCAACGGTGAGTTGACCAACGTGAACTCGCTGAGACTTGTATGCCGTGGTGCTATAGCGGATTACGAGTGAATGCCGCCAGTGCGAGGTGCACGGAGTCGAATCTGGGCGTGTCATACATGCGCGTTCACTCATCAGGGCTCCCTCGTTCGACGTGTGGGGCGTGCTTTCGGAGGGGCAGCTCCCGGGCGCGGAGTACTTCCGCTCCCACGAAGAGGGCCGTTCTTGCGGAAGTACTACCGTGCTGAGGGACATCATCGCGCACTACTTGGTGACAAAGACGTGACAGCGGGCGTTGGTTGAAGGTACAGGCTCAGACGTCTCGTAGACCCGCTCTGAGCTTCTATTGGCTAATGAGATCTTCGTCTCAAGGGTAGAAGTGTGCGTAATGTAAGATGGGGTGCTGTTATACAGCGCCTTACAAAAAGATAGGCCACATCAAACTAAACATGCTCAGGATGTTGCGAGATCCGCAAGAGATCGCTACCTTTCGTGGTAGTCGTAACGCCCGCCGCACCACCTCACTCCAAGTCGCACCGCGGTCTAGTCCAGCTGGTTAAGCCAGCAGCCTATCATATCGTAGCTCGTGGGCGGCTCGCAGTCCTACGCGAGATTTGGGTGGTGCTCGGAGCTCGGAAATCCTAAACGTGCGTTTTTTGATGTGGCCTATCTTTTTGTAAGGCGCTGTAATTTGTCTTGGCTCAGAGACCCAAGTATTCCAGTACGGCATGGGACATCAGGCGTGAAGGCGGTTGCGGGTGGCACCGTACGCGTGGCATTCTCACGCTCAGCATCTTCCGCTGATCGTTTGTCAAACGAGAGCACGCTGGGAGTGAGTGGGTAAGCGAGGGGACGTCATGCACCGATCTCTGCCTCTATCCCGCGAGACGTAGTATGCGTCGTTTACAAAGCAGTCTAATGTTACATTGTTATATTGTACATGCTTTTGGTTTTTTATGCGATCCTCTGGTACCACGGAACTAGCTATCGGACATTGGATTCGTCAACATGCAGAGCGGCCGCAAGCACACGAGACACTCACCCATTCTGTTGGTTCAGTCGACAGTCCCGCCTCTCGTGCTGCTTGTGGTGCTTCGATTGCGCTGTCGCCCAGCCGCAACCCAACGAACACACGTACGGTTGCCCGACGTGCTCCTTTTCCACGTGCAGCATCATACGCTTCCCTGAAGCAGTATGCCCGCACCCTGTCCATAGGCACGCGATGTGCTGCTTGTTGTTCAGCGCTCCCTGGGCGTAATGCCTGACCAGGTGCGCCTTGTTCTCTTCGTGCTTGTAGGGATTGAACGCAAACGCGCAGCCGGCGACAGGACAGGGACTCCGGAGTATCCTGAGCGTCGTTTTAAGCATCACGAGGTGCGTGGATCGGTCGCGTTTGGGGGGTTCCTGCGCTTGAGGTGTTTCCCCCTCCGCGTCTCCTGCTACCTCTCCGTCATCGACCGCGGCGTCCACAGACGCGTCCCCCGAGGCTTCGTGCGCAATGGTCGCGTGGTTCGATGTCCCGGCAACTGGTGTGGCCACATCGACGTCGTCGGAGATTGGGGTAGGTGCGCCCGGATTCGTTGCCGAAGGAGACGAAGGCTCCGTGATTCCCTCGCCTTCTAGAGACCGAGCCCTCTTGGTGGGAGGAGCATCCTCCTCATGCGGTCCGTCTTCGTCCTGGTCCGTGGAACGAACGCGCTTCGTACCGCCTGGAGCTTTTCCCGGTGCCGCGGAGGACGGCGTGGAGGGCTCTACATTTGTGAACCAGGAGGGGAAGAGATGCATGTTGGCGGATAGCGGAGGGAAGGGGTATGTGTCGAACTCGGAATTGGGAGAAAGGAGCTGCGATGAGTCGTACCCGAAGTTGGGCAGTGCAATTGACTGCGTCGCAGCCAGAAGAACCCACGACCTATCCTGTGAAGAGGAGCGAGCTTCGCGTTCGGTGTCGTCGTTGTCCTCTTCGACTTCGGGCTCCCTTTCGCCCTGGGCTACAGAGGTACCATTTTCCTTCTCGAACTCCTCTAAGCCCGGGTAGCGGTTGTCATAGGGCCTTAGACCCTCGCTACTCTAAATATTAGGGAACGTCATAGAGTGGTTAGTTTCGGGCACAAGCATGGCACAGCTAGCCACACACCTCGTCCCTTGCCGGACCCTGTATCCCCATGCACCCAGTGTCCAACATGCGGTCAAAGGCGGCCATTTGCGAGGTCTAATTCCAGATAATATGAGTACATTATACTCCTGTGTCTCTTCGGCGAAGGGAACATACCAGAGGGTCGCGGTCCTCAAACACATCCGCCGTAGTACAACCCGAGGACGCATGCTCGAGTCCCGAGAGCGAGAACGGTGAGCGCGGCGAGGGGTGAGAAGAGACGGTGTTGTCGTAGAATGCCATTTTGTGCGGAGGATGTAGGAGAGGTTAAGGAAACGTTGAGGAGGCTGGGGGAGGGCGGAAAGAGGAGTGAGGTTGTTGAGTTTAGCCAGAGTCGCCTTATATGAGGGCGGCAAACGTGTTTGACGCCGAGGGACAATGAACATCGACGCGCTCGACACACTCTGACTACCGTGACGCCAGTAAGTACCGCACGATTTACGCATTAGTGTCTCTACTGAGGATCTGTGAGTATTTGCGGCAGCGCTCGAGCTCTAGAGACTTACCGCAGGTGTTCAGTAAAACGGGACACGATCTGCACGTCCCTCTCGCAAGCGCGAACCACCAACCCACATCTCCGCCGTCGTAGACCATGAGGAGTATGTTATTAGCTGCCGCTTGCTGCCATTTGTGCTCTCCGCCCTCAGCCGTGTCGCCCCGAAGTACAACAGTAGGCACCTTGAATATCTGCGGCGAGAGCATCCGGCCGAGATGGGGTACTGAACCGCTTGGGTCTCGACCCCGGCAAGGCTAAGATGCAGTAGAGTGTGAGAGAGACGGATCGACAAGCGAATGGCGTTCACGCGGCAGAGTCGTGAGGGGTGATGAGTTCTGGATTGATTACGGCGCCCTGTGTAGTTATATACGGCTATAAAAACCGCGATCAAGCCAGTAGTTACAATGGCTGAAGCCAGATGAACTCGACCACGCAACCAGGGATTGCCAAAGGAATGCGATACCAAGAGAGAAACACACGCTCTCGATATGCTAACAGAACCGTTGGCGTGTAGCTCAGAGTCCCAAAGGTATGGTGTTCCATTGGCCCCGTGCTTTAAGCAGATGCTAGCTCAAACCGCACCAAGCCTTTATATGCACCTGTGCAACGGATCTCTTTGCATTCATACCGAAAGGTCAACTAAATTCTTGGTCGATTGACGTAGCTCGCACAGCGCACACTTTAATGCATTCAAGACCTCTAACACACTGCTGGAAAGGTGATTCACGTCCTCACGAAAAGAGCCGCTAAGAGCGCTGACACTCGAACGCCTCACTACGAATCAGATAATCACTTTGTCCTGATGCCGTTTTGGTTTCCAAGACTTCCTCGCTTCCACGATGAGCCGTGTCTGCTCAATAGTATATCGGACCATGATAGCTCGCAATCACCGTGGTATGTATACAAGCAGGGATACACTGGTACAACGGGAGTTTACAGGATGAAAGCCCAAGAGCGTATGAGGAGCCTCAGCGGCGTGTGGCTACATGGACAGTCGACGCGTGGTCGCCGCGCCGACTTGATTTGGTATCACCTCCCCGCCATGGCTTTATGAGTTTGTGCGATGGTGCGGGAGGGATACAGCCGAATGGATAGAGGAACTACTTCTGGGATGGCAGAGCGATGCCGCCGCACGCGACGTGAGGAGTGGGTAGTCGTCGCAGAGTGGTGAACGAGTTAGGGACGATCCGCGACGGTGGCCGGAGGGAGGACCCTGAGAGACAGGCGGTACGATGAACGCCCGGCCTGCGGAGAGTCGGGGGAAGGAGATGTGAACGGGCGCGGGGTGGGTGAGCTGGTGGATGTCGCCTCAAGGGGTGACGAGTGTGGCGTGCGTGATGCAGAGGGGCTCCGAGTCGTAGTGTCGCATTGCGTCCGCGGTGATGCTGAGTGCCAGCGAGAGATTAGCGGCGTGCGCGCGGAGCTTCTGCTGCCTGCGTCGCTGGGTACGGATGTGTACCCTGGACGTGGTTCTGGAGCATCGGCAGACGTTGTGAGGAAGTCGCCGCGCGCGTGAGGAGGGACAAGGACGAGCGACCTCCTGCACGATGGTACCCTTCGACGACGAAATCGGCCAGCTGAAGAAAGAGGTTCGGGTTAGTTGCGTGTAGAGAGAACGCGCGTATAGATGCGCACCTTCAAAGACAATATCGCAGCACTATAGATAGGCCGCGAGTGTTCGGCACCTTCTCGACGTACGTGACATCTACTCGGGCGTCGTCCTGGATCATGCATGCGCTTCAGTTCATCGCACAAGTCCGACAGTCGTTATCCACTCACGATTTCCACACCAATTTATGCGCCGTGCGCATGTGCTGCGCCTGGTACCCCGGCCTCGCCGTCGCCCACCCGCACCGGATCGGGCACAGGTACGGCAGCCCGACGTGCTCCTTCCCGATGTGGAGGAGCAGCCTCTTCCCGGACACCATCTCCTCGCACCCCTCAAAGATGCACGATATCTTCTCCCCGCTGGCCAAGACCTCGTGCGCGACGTGCTCGTGCAGGTGAGCTTGATTGGCGTAATAGCCATACGGGTCCCACAGCTGCGTGCACCCGTTGACGGAGCAGGCCTTCGGCTCCAGATCGAGCAGCATGTCCTTATGTACGAGGTCGAGCGTGCGCCGGTCTCGCTTGTGCTCGGCCTCTGTCTCTTCGTGCTCGTCCTCTTCCGCCGTCGACGCGCCTTGTCCCGTGCCGTGGCCAGAGGGCCCCGCGACAGCTCCCTGGTCCTGTGCAAAGCCAGAACCCGACACCTCCCGCTGCGTGACGACACGCGTGCCTTGTTTGCGCTTCTTCTGAGGCGGAGGCGCGGCGTCCATGGTGTACGTCGGCGGGGTTGCCCTCTTGCGACCGCTGCGACGCTGCTGCGGTTCGGCCAGTGGAGGAGGTGCGGGTGGTACGCCTCGGGGAAGGATTAGTCTGAGGCGCGGAGGGATAGAGAGGTCCGCATCGCGCGCGGCGCCCGGCAGTGGCGGCACATGCTCCTCGCGCACGGTTGGGTTGGGAAGAGGGAAGCTCGAGGAAGCTACCAGATGCGCGGGAGTCGATGCCGGTGCGCTCGAGGAGCTCGCGGGATTGGAGGACGATGCGATGCTCTGTGTCGACGCGAGGCGTGTCCCGGTACGCCTGCGCGTGGATCGTCCCTTTGATGGAGCCTTCCGGACGGGACGTGAGCCGGAGTCGTCTTCGTGTGTCGTCACAGATGCCAGCGATACTGCCTCGTTCTCATCGCCCACAGGTGGGCGTGTATCGTCATGCGTACCCTGCGGAGGATACTACAACGTCGGGGATAGCGGTGGGGGTGACAAGTCAGCGGCGGGTACGGGTAGAAACATCTTAGTCACACGCACCTGCACATGCGCCGTCTGTAGGCCACTGGTACCCTG
The DNA here is from genome assembly GCA_001304625.1 of Trametes sp. AH28-2. Classification (NCBI taxonomy): domain Eukaryota; kingdom Fungi; phylum Basidiomycota; class Agaricomycetes; order Polyporales; family Polyporaceae; genus Trametes; species Trametes sp. AH28-2. The sequence goes on from KQ464113.1 coordinate 114,191, forward strand.
ATCCGACGGTCCTCCACGGATATTCGCGTCGAGGGAGAACGGATCCCCGAGAGGGAACTCATCCGCTGCGACGTCCCCGAAGCCCTGCGGATAGGCGTCCTGCCCGTTCCCGTGCGTATGCGCGCTCTCCGTCGGTGCCGCTGAGTCGTCGAGGAGGCGAGGGTCGATCACCCCGGACCACTGTAGTGAGCGTGAGCGAGGTCGTCTTGGCATCCACAATATCCTCGGAGGCGATTGAGGTACTCACATTCAGCACCATTGGGTCCGAGAGTGCGGCGAAGAGCTGTGGGTCGATCGAGCCTTCGAGATCGTCCAAGGACTGCCAGGAGTTGGAGGCCGAGTCCTCGAGGTATCCGAAGCCGTAGGGGTTGTAGTAGGACATGCTGGGTGATATGGAAGGAGGTACTGGGTGGTATGGGCGTGGAAAGAGACGCTAGAGGGCGAGGACGGTGTCCGAGGTGGTGGAAAGTGACTAAGTGGTGGGGAGCAAACATGGGAACGCCCGGCTCTTTGTACGCTCTCGGCAGACGGTTTAGCGCCGTAACTTGAACATCGACGCGCTCGACCTTTCGGACCACCACCATCGTTGATACAAGTCAACGTCTCTATCCCTATTGATCTACCTGGCTTTGTATTAGCTTACAAAACGTTGTAACGGTGATACTACATACCTCAATGGTTAACGTGGTCGCGTTGCGGAACGTCCGCCGGATCCCCGAGCTCGGGCCACAGGCGGTCACCGTCAAGATCGACTTTCTGCCCGTCCCACGAGCGCAAGACAATCGCCAGTGGCGCGCAGAGAACCCTCCTGCAAGTCAAGAAGGCGTCGAACAAGGTAGACAGAGAGGATTCGGCGGGCGAAGAGTCAATGAAGGTGAGCGGGTTCGAGACGGAGTGGCTAACCGTGGTATGGGCGGGAGGTAGCTCGTAGATCTGGTGTTGACGAAGAGAAGAGGTACATAGATTGAAACGGTGCCTGCATCCACTTATATAACAAGAAGACGCAAAGGCCTTCTCGGAGACGTCCATGACGGCGACGAGCTGCTCATTGGCGGGGATTTCGCCCCTTGCGGAAGTCCCAGCCGCTTCAAAGCATGACAACGTTGGGACTGTGGAAAGGTGCGTAACGTCGAGCCGTCTCTTTCAGAGAGCCTTTCATGAACCCGCTCAATGTAAGACTTTGAACATCACTCAGGACAGGTGTGCGGTTCAAGACTACACCGTTCGTGGCACATACCGCCTAGCTTGCACCGACGGCGGGCCTGGACACCTTCAATACCCTCATCCGCAACGAGAGATTCAATATAATACCACAAAGGATACTCGGGGCGCGAAAGCGACCACGAAGCACAAACCGCTCAACGACCACAATGGATTTGCCGCCTGTTCTTTGGAGCACCCATGTCCACATGCACTACGCATGATACAATCTCTTCGGGTCTTGATACACTCTCGTTGAGGTGAGTAGACCAACTGCTATTTGATTCTCTTCGAAAGCGTGCTCGTTTCAACGCACTATGGGCCCATACCCGATAGACACCAATGGGCGCCTCTCGGGTTTGGGTCGCAGAGTAGGACTTAGACGCCGATGACACGTAGCCTCGTGCCACTCACCCTGGCACAGGCTACGGTCATCAGCCTCGTAATCCGGGTGCTAAGAGTACTTGTGAAGCGTTCATAGCGGCGAACTGGAGGGTCTTTACCACGACGACCCGATGTTGCTGAAACCCCTGGCTTCGTGAGTTTTGCGAGCTCTTGCAATCCTGGCGAGTCTCCGACAGCCCGGTGGGCTGTAGCGTTGTAGCTACGAGTTGTCGCTGCATCGCGGGGGACGTAGAGCGCGCATAGGATGATACATTGGCCCCGAGAGCTGGAGATGGGAGAGGAGAGGAACGTCGAAGCACCCGACGCGTCGCGGCTTAGCCACGCAGCTTCCTCGGACGCTGATTGGTCAATCAGCGGGGTATTTAGTTGCGCGACGCGCAGAAATTGTCCCTCACCACCTTGTTCTCGGACCACCATCTCGAGCCTCCTCTCCAGCTGTTCTCCTGCTCCCTGGACTTGTGGAAAAGCATACGTTTGAACCCTCTCACACCCTGAAACGGGCCCAGGCTTGAATCTTCCCTGTCACACCCTCGGCGCTGTCCACCCCACTCGCTCGACTGTCCAAGCTGAGGTTCCTTCGCCGGGAACACGCAGGGTCCTTATGTGCCATTGTTTCTAGGACGCCCGTGCTGTACTGTGTTCATCACAGCAGTGAGTGTTCGTATTCTCTCTCTATGCCTCCGTCGGTCATGGTCGTGCCCTCCCCATGAGCGTGGACGTTGTCGCAATCGACATGCATGCGAGCAAGGTACGCACTGCACTCCCAATCCCATGTCCAACTACCCGCCTCCACCCGCCACCGTCCCAGTCCTCACCGTGCGAAACCTCCTTGATCCACGGCATGCATCAATACGGGTCCCCGTCTGCCCTGCAACACCGTCTCCCCATTGAGACAGGAACATAGTATGATCACTCCGGACGCTCGAGAGTGCTACGATCTCGCTCTCATCTCTCATCATTCCCTCTTGTGCTCAACCCAGCACGTCCAGTCCTTGCTCGTAAGAGAGGTAGGTCAAAGGTAGGTGGACATTCGGACCTACTAACCCGTCCCTAGGATATCGCCAACGAGCATACGGACTTCCGAACGCCTGGTGTACGGCGTTCCCGGTTGAAGGCGGCTTGGCTCTGCCCAAGGTATGTGCCACGTCGCCCCTTTGCAGCAATGCTCTTATCTGTTTGGTGTACTTGGGGAGGTCATCGCGCGCTCGAGCGTGCTCCAAGCACGTCGTCCGCCTGGTATCCCGAACCTGAGCCCTGCACTGAGGGATTTTGAAGTCCATTCCTAAGACACAACTTCGCCAACGTGTGGTGTCACTCCAAGTCGCCCGTCTGAGAGCGATGTCACCTTTGTTGGCGTGATGAGACCGTTTTCGATGGGGGGCAGAGGTGGCACCGCTTAATTCTACTCTCTGGTCCCTGTACGTCGTGATGCGGTCGCGGAACACGCGTAGCTGCGGGGAGTGGGACGCCCATCGAGTCGATTCCAGGCGTGTCGCACGCGCGCGCACGCTCGTCTCACTTGATATGTACGCACGCATCTGGCGGGTTGAGGCACACTGAGTCGAGTGGGCGGAAGCTCCGGTGTCCTGTCAGCGTATGCACGCACTGGTAGACCTGGTAGGCTCCTCGGTGATCACCTATTGAGGAATACAAGTACGCCTCGTGTATGATGGGGTTTTCGTGCTGTCAATGAAGGGGATATATACGCGCTCTACGCTCGACTACTAAGACGGGTGCTCGGCGGACCCAAACGACGGTGGCCGCGGCAAATCGCGCCTCTCTGCAGCAGCGTTCTGATGAGAGAGAATATTGCGATGTAGTTCGAGCGTTTTATTATAGGAGGGAGGGATTCGCTCTGAGCCCGGAGGGATAAATGAAGCGGAAGGGGAGGGCAAGGGGAAGACGGCCCGCTCGTAGACGTGGTGTCTGGGGGTGGGTAGTCGCCGTAACCGCCGTGTGTACAGGTAGATTGGTGTAGTCATGTGCGGTGAAGTCGAGCGTGGTGTGAAACAGCTTCTGCATGCGCGACGGGGTGCTGTGCGGTATGTCTTCCTGTAGCCATCCTTCGACAGCCGAAGTCGGAGAGATGGGTGACACGGGATGTGAAGATACGCAGCGGCAGGGCGAGCCTGTGAGAACGTTCTACATGATGTCGAAGATACTGCGGGCGAAAGCGGTGTGGGGAGGAGCTTGAATGGGCCGACGAGTTTGACGGTGCTGGCTGTGAGAATGTCGTCACTTGCCCGATGCGGGGGAGAGCATGGACTTGGTCGGCGTTGGCGATATCGAGGAAGTCGACGTCGAAGCTCTTCGACGAGAGGTTCGGCGGGCTAGCAATGAGAGATGCTCGGGTAAGCCATGTATGTCAACTAAGGATAATGGCGCACCTACGCACATTCAAGGTTTGTCTCGGTTCTTCCGGGCTTGTGGCATCTTCTCGGAGTGTCCGTTATTTACCCCTTTCTGAAGAACGCAAGCGTTTCAGCCCACCGCAACGAGAGCGAAGTTCGTAACAACTCACGGTCGCCAGTCGAATATCTTATGCTTTGTCCGCATATGCTGGCCCTGCCAGCTCGAACGCGCCGTCCTCCACCCGCATGCGATAGGGCACAGATACGGGAGCCCCAGGTGAACATTGGTGATGTGTTGCAGTAGCTTCGTGCCCGGGACCAAGTCCTGGCATCCCTGGAAGACGCACGTCGTCTTCTCCTTGCTCTTCAGGACCGCGCTCGGGACATGCTCTTGGAGGTGCTCCCCGTTCTGGTTATACTTGTAGGGGTTCCACTTCCGCTTGCACTCACCGATGTGGCAGTCGTGGATGGCCAGTCCCAGGTCCATCGTCCCCTCCACTAGGCGGAGCGTGCGCCGGTCCCGCTTGCCATCGCCTCCCGCTGGTGCGATCCCCGAGGTGTCGTAGTCGGCTTCATCGTCGGTGTCATCATCGGTGTCGTCCGACTCGTCGGCCACTTCGCAGGTCGCAGCATCGTGGTCGCACTGCGAGGGCCCAGCGTTTGGGCTCTCGTGCTGCGCGTGCCCAAACGAGGAGGGCTGCGGTGCGGGGACCTCGCCGCTGGTTGTCTTCCGCTTCTTCAGGGGCGGGAGAACGGCGTTCGCTTCGCACGTTGGGGGCGTAGTCCTCTTGCGGCTGCTCCACCGAAGGCTCGGCGTCGCGGAGGCGGTGCTCGTTGGCTCCGTTGGCACGCTTGGGGGAAGGATGACGGGGAGACGCGAGCTGGGCACGGCGGTACCGGAATGCGGGGGCGATGGCCGCGGTGGTGCTGAAGACGCCTTAAAAGAGGTCGGCTTCGAGGGACTGGAGGTCGATGATGAAGAAGCGCGTGCCAATACCGAGGTCAATGCGTCTTTCGCGGTATGAGTGGGCTTTGAAGATGACACGACGGTCGGCGTCGGCCTCAGTTGGGTCCGGCGACCCTGGAGAGTAGACGAATCCCTGGAGCGGGCCTTCGTAATGTCAGTCACCTCAGTACGGTCTTCGTGCGCAACAAGCGATGTTAGCCACGCACCTTGAGACGTTGCTCTCTGAATCCACTGGAACCACTACCGCAAAGAGCGACCGCCGGAGCGGTGTGGGACCCTGACGTATGCACCTGATGTATCGGCTGTTGGACCTGGGCATCATCAACCGGAGCCGAAGTAGCGTTGGGAAATGCGGGACCAGTAGTGCCAGAACACTGTGGTGAGCAGTGAGCTATAGACCGCTTTGACGGTGGCTCCACACCGACCCGAGGAGAAGCTGAAGGACATACCTGTGCGGGCTCCGGGTTCGGTGGTACATCGTCGACAAAGGGGAGGTTGTGTAGTCTTGCCCACGCGTTGAATGCATCCACCAACGCGGAGCTGCCGAAGCCGTCGAAGCTGTAAGTGTTGCTGTGCATCATGATACGGGAGGAGGATGGTATGCGTAAGGATGGTTTGGAAAATGCAGGTATGGCTAGCGGCGGGAGGAGAGAGATAGCGGTGGTGAGCAAATAAGTCAACACGCAGCCTTTTGTACTAGTACTCGATCGGCAAATGCGCTTTGGCGCCGTAACTTGGACATCGACGCGCTCGACCTTCCTAGCCACTATCGCAGACGCCATGCGGCTAATCGTTCCGTTGTGTACGCCCTGAATTTCTATCAGCTTACAAAATATCATAACCAGGTATGTATTCACACACCTGAACGACTGCTACGGTCACGCCGCGGAATGTCGCGCGGACGTCCCAGTCTCTCCGACTCAAGCCTCCGTCGATACGCGTTTCCTGCTCCCCTCACAGACGCGAGATCTCCGGCCGTCCTAGTCGCAAGTAGATAGTCTCTTTGAGAGTCAAGAAGGCTTTTAGGAACGCGGACAGCGGGAAACAGGTGGCTGAATAGTCAACGGAGGCAAGCGAGGCTCGTGGTGGGTATGGCTAACTGTCCGCCGCTCAGCAAGGTGCAGGGAATCTCGCAGACTAGACCTCAAAAGCGAGAAAACAAGATGAAGGATATACTGCCCAGCCTGCGCCCAGGTATATAGCAAAACTGGCGCAAAGGCCTATAGGCCTCCATGGTCATTGCCAGTTGTTCACGACCTCGTCAATATAACGCGCCTGGTCGGCAACACAGCGTAAAAGGTGAGTAGAATCACCATGTATTATGGACATTCACTGATGATATATCATGCTCTTCATTCAGTGTTGCTATCCGGACATTGCTGAGGCCGGAGCGCAACTCGAAACCCCATCGGTCTACGGCGCGCACACGCCTTTCGCAGGCAGCTACACAGAACGCCTCTCAATGCATCAACAGCATTTCGAGATGCATGCGTACCTCAAAGGTGGATGTGCAGGATGTGCAAGCGAGCACGACAAACAAATCGCGAAGGACTCCCCGACAATGAACCCATATCTGTTCATTCAAGGTATTCCCGACCCAATGCACTCTTTCATATCAAGTTCCGATAGACTCATGGTCTCGCGACAAGTGAGTTGATAGGTACTGAGCAGCCTTTTGCTGCATAGCGCATTTGTTCCATAGTACCGCGGTCGGTCCCACACCGGATAGACGCTGTTAGGCGCCTATCGGGTTTGGGTACGTGATTGGAAATTAGGCGTGGTGACACGTAGCCTCGTGCTACTGACCGCAGCGCGAGATACGTTCACCAGCTGGTCCATCGAGACACTCAAAAAGCTTCTAGATTGTACCCATACCGGTACGTTGAGGTGAATGATATCCATCGTGTTGTTGCGATGGGCATATATATGTGCTCGACAGTACTCGGAGCTCCTCGGATTCTGGTTTGAGCCCGTGTTACAACAACTCTGACCAGTTTCTGAGCAGACATGTGGAGCGTGTTATTGCCGAGGTACCCAGAGGACAAGGCAGACAATCGCGAAAAGCCCAGAATGCTCGAGATGGAATGAGAGACGAGCCATCGAACCGTTACGCCACTCAGGCTGGCAGCACGTCGCGATTTGCCCGCACAGCCTTCTCAGAAGCTGATTGGTCAATTGCGTGAAAACGCGCAGGAGTGCGCCTGCAGGAGTGCAGCCTGCACGCCCTCGGGTTTTGACCATCATCTCGCCGAGTCGGGTTCTTCCATCGCTCTCTAGGCTTGCCCTGAAACCTATCCACCATCCTCGAGCTGCATCTGCCCTGTACTTGCGATTGCAATAGACCCTAGTATACTAGGGCGCGAAAGCCAGACACTCTGCGACATGCTCAAAAGGCTTGGGTCCACAAGCGTGCTTCTCCCTGATAGAGTAGACGAAGATCAGCCACGCCTGCCTCTTCACGGGAGTTGCATATGCAATGCGCTTGAGGCGGGGTCGTGTGCGGATCGTCAGTCTCGAGCCCGAGCCACACGCGTCTCATGTCGAGTGAAAGCCGAGCTGATGCTCCCGAGCATCGATCCCATTACTGAGATTCTAGGGGGAACCCGAATGTTGTATCGCTATACCGTATTGCGCAGCAAGCGTGAGGTACATGTGAGTCCGGTGTAGTCGCAATACGCAATTCGGCACGCGGCCTGCCGTCGCATCTTCTCTACACAGGGCACATGCGAGAGGTACTCCATCTCTTAAACTGGCGTCCATGTGCAGTGGCATGTAGTTTAAGTTTCGCGGTAATATATACGTCGAGCCGTGCGTCCCAATGAGCAGAGTGTCAGCTCAAAAGGAAGAATTTGATGCAGGGAGTATTGAAGGAGCTTTCGACGTTCTGAATAAACGCGCCAGAAGGAGCGCACGGCAAAAGAAGGGATACATGTACAGTTTCGTGTAACCCGTGCGTTACGCCGCCGCAACATAGAAGAAGCATTTCGGTTATTTGTGCTACTCACTATGAGTTACAATGGGTGATGTACAGTGGTATATCAGATACAGCGCGTCGAGAAGATACTCAGAGAATGTGTCCCCGCCCCGGATGCTCCTGCTTCCAGTTTCACGTTGGCCTGTACAATGTAACGACCGGTTTAGCGCGAGTCTGACAGTGAAGGATCGCAAGTCACTCACGGTGGATCTCCCTTGTGGTCTCGCGCAAGATGCTGGGGCAAGTCCTTCGCCCGACTCCCCCGCCAGGAACAGTTCGCGTATGGGCACACGAACGCGAGCCCGACGTGCTTCGCATGGATGTGCGTGATCATCCTCTTGCCGCACACAGATGCTCCGCACTCCTCCCAGAGGCAGACGAGCGGCGCGCTGCCCTTGATGGCCCCTGCCCCGTAGTGTCGCATGAGGTGCGTGCGATTCGCCTCGTGCTTCTTGGGGTCGAAGTGCTCGTCGCAGACTGGGCATGCGACGAGCGGAAGATCCAGCATAGTGTTGTGCCAGGCCCGGCCTCAGGCCGTCCAAGCCCCCAAGCCGAGCCCCCCGGGGCCGAGCCGAGCCGGGCCTGAGGGGACGGCCTTGGGGGCTTGCGGGCCCGGCTTCGCGTTTCATGAGCCTGAGCCCGGCCGTCAGGCCGTCAGCGACAACGGCCTGGTAGGCGCCGGATAGGCGCCGGGTGCTCGCCGGTGAGTGACATGTTGCGAGACTCCGACGGCTTATAAAAGTCACTTACATTCATTTCTAACAGATTTCCCTGAGTAGCTCACGAGCCGGGGCTCAGGCCGAGCCGGGCTTGAGCCGGGCCTGAGCCCTTATGGAGGGCCCGGCTTGAGATTTTCTCGAGCCTGAGCTCTCCAAGCCGGGCCCGAGCCGGGGCTTTCAGGCCGAGCCGGGCCCGACACATCACTAATCCAGCATGTTGCGGACCACCTCGCGATGGGTGCGCCGCGGCCGCTTCTTCCGCTCCGTCGTCGTTCCGCCCTCCGCGGGGTCAAGGGCATCGTCGTCGCTGTCCGAGTGCTGTTGCTCTGACTCGGGATCCTCCGCGCGTGCACGCACAACATTGGAGGGCCCAGCAACCGGCTGCGCCATGGGGGCGGGAGCAGGAGAGACCGTGGTACCCCGGACCTTGCGAGTCCTGGTCTTCTTTCGCGGTTGTCGGGGTGCGACGCAGAGCTCGGGAATATCGTCCGCTCGGGAGCGTTTCCGGCAGGACCTGGTCGGCGCGCGGCGGGTTGGGGCTGGCACCGGTGTTGATGTCGGAGGCGCCAGAGCGCCCTCTCTCGCATCAAAAGAACTCGGAGTGGTGTCGGAGACGGCCCTCGAATCAACCGCGCCCGGGGGATATTGTGCTGATGAAGAAGCGGCGCCGTTGGTCGCCGCGAGCCCCAATTGGGGGGAAACAGGTGGGAAGGAGCGTGCTTCCGACTCTCGCATGTCCTGGATGTCGGCGGGGAAGGAGCTGTAGTCGTACAGGTACGGCAGCGGGGGCAGCTCCCCATCCTCGTGTGCTTGGTCGAGAAACGGCGAGTGCGAGGGGATGCAAACGAGTATATTGGGAGGGAAGAGGTTTTCCTTCTCTTCTAGGCCAAGGTCCCGGAGGTCGGACTGGAGATACTCCGGGCGGGGATCGTACTCCGCCATGTGCGGCTCGTACCAGGAGCCCAGGAGTGAATGGACGCCGTCAAAGCAGTTCCTGTCCTTTGAATCGAAAGCCGACTAGAGCGACAATTGAGTTGAGAGTGCATGACGGTGCATATGGTTAGACACATACCTGTACGAGGCTCCCACTAGACGATCCCTGAGTAAAAAGTTCCTTGTTGTTCAACTCTGGGGATAGGCTAGCGGATGCGTAGCCTTCATCTACTTCGAATGGACGAGGAGTATCCCAGGAAGGTGCGGAATTGGGGTACGTTGCTGCCGATACTCCGCCCTACGGTGCCTCGGTCAGGATCATGACATCCCTGTAGAACGATCGGAGCGTAGCAAGAAACATACCTGAGTATCGAGGCCGTTGGTAGCGTTGCAGTTGTTCTCAACTGAGTCCTGTAGTTGCGGGAAGCCGGCGAGGGGGGAGAAGCGGAGGGAGTAGCTGTTGTTGGCGTGCATGTTGGATATTCTCGTGTGTGAGGATGAGATGTTTGGAATGTGCGTAAAGTGCCGAGGGGTGGGAGAGACTCTGTGGCGAGGAGGACGGATGTGTGCAGGTGGTGGAAGGTAAGTGAGCGAGTGTCGCAAGACGCGCGAGAATATATACCGGGTTAGTAGTTTGGCGCCGTTACTTGAACATCGACGCGCTCGACCTTCCTCTTCCCAACCACGATGGTCCCAGGCATTGATCAACGAAAAACGCCCCAAATACTCCCCTACATAACTGTGAGCTAGCCAGACCACATGAGAGTATCTGCGACTTACCAGGAGTGTCCTCCCGGGCCGCGGGTGGCCCTAGACCCGTTCCTCGACGTCTTGAACACAAACCACGCCCTAGCATATGCGACCCGCCCTCCCCGAACACTCGTCCGTACAGTAGGAGTTCTGTTATTCCCTGACGACCGATTCAAGAGGTTCAGAGCTGTACAAGCGGTATGTCGGCGGAGGATGTGCGGGTGTGCGCAGGTGTAGTTGATGTTGATGATAGTAATCGAAGCAGCACCCAGAGAAGCGGTGCGACGCGTCGCCCCACGTATACAAGTGTCGTCAAGCTGGGTCCACCAAGGTCCGGCGGACTGTCTAAAGAGAGAGGAGCTGTAGGCGATAGGTACCGCCGAGCATCGCGGTGGGTATTATAGGACCTCGGCCGCATAAACACGTTCTGACCATCCTCGCATCATTTTCAGTATCACAACGGGTCCAGACCGAGGCTTTCAATCCTTGACAACACTGTCTATGGCGTCGAAAGGACCGACTTGAGACGCTAGAATGCCACCATTCGTGCGGCAGACGTATGCCCAGCACCCGGGCCCGCGATACAAGAACATCGCCCTTGGCGCAGAGTCGAACCTGTTGGCCGCGTACCTCGATCTCAAGGCTATAACGTACCAATAGCCTACTTACCCTGCTGTACGCGTTCAATGCGGTTATGTGAGTACAATTCCCTGACGTGCAAACGGTACACTCGTGAGGCCGGACAACCGCCTCTTCCACCTTTGTCTTGATGATGATTTGGAAAGCACCCGGAGGATGCTTTCCGATACATCACCAATGTCATACGTACAGAATACGAAAGCTAGATATCGCACAAAAATGTTCGATCGTTTGGGCGAGTGCCTCGGTGTTTCTACATGCACATCGGCGCTATCGCCCTGCGCGAAGCCTGTGCGCGTCTCACTATTGAGTGAGACGCGCACGGGGTTAAGGTTAGCAACTGCGTGCCACGTACCCGAGCTCCTCGCGCGAGACATTCATACCCAACAGTGTCGTCGAACCGGATTGATTGTATCTCAAATGGTCTTCAAATACCTGTATAGCCTCATCGATATGGGTCAGGCATGACCATCGCCTGTCCAGAGGGCGCGATCTGCGTCGGCCAAAACGAATCAAATTTCAGCCTCTCTGCAAGTCTCTTTGAGACTTACAAGCCTGCGCGTTCGCTTGGCTTGTGTGCGCGCGACCTCAGAGGTATCTTGGAGGAGAAGATAGAGCGTTTCGAGGAGATTCAATCGGACGAGAGGGAGAAAGAACGCTGCTAGGATGCATGAGCCTGAGCCTGAGCGACACGCCCGCAATTGAAACCACACATAGCACAGCTTACACCCGATTCTAAGTAAGTTCGCTAGGCTTGCGGGAAGTACTTAGACGCACGAGAAGAGCGCAGGCTGGCAAGTCTTGACACCTTCACGGGTCCTCTCTTCCCCTCTTTCGCGTACATACAAGTATCCAGATAGCACCATTGTTATGATATTACGAGTAGTGAGCGTGCAGTATGTTCTTCCGGCGAACACTGAAACAGCTCAGTCGTCACATTCATTCTTTGGCAAGCATCCTCACTCTCCTGACCCCGCATCGATTCACGGAGGCTGCGCTGGGACTTCATACCGTCCTAAAGGTAGTATATCTCAGTAGAGCGCATGCCGCCAAGGGCGGAATGATCTTAACGCATTCGGTCGAGATGCCGCGCAAAAATGATGGTACCAAGTAATGGATGCAGGTACCGCTGCTCACATTCCATGCGTTACATTGCCGTGCCTCAGATGCGTGGAGAATTCGAACCCAAGAAGCATATAGGTTATGTGTGCTACTATGGGTCACGCTGGGTGATGTACATACGGCGATACTGTAGTTTGCAGCGCATCGAACAGATCGCATCCTCCTTGAGTGTAGCGGTTGGAGAGCAAGTCCCTGAGTATCCAGCATACGACTTCTACGGCGGGCTGTACAACACGAAAAATCGTTCAGCGCGTGCCTCATAGGCAAGTATAAAGGCACACTCACGGTTGATCCCCCTTGTGGTCTCGCGCAAGATGCTGGGGCAAGTCCTTCGCCCGACTCCCCCGCCAGGAACACTTCGCATAGGGGCACACGAACGCGAGCCCGACGTGCTTCGCATGGACGTGCGTAATCATCCGCTTCCCGCACACGGATGCACTGCACTCCTCCCAGAGACAAACGAGCGGCGCGCTGCCCTTGATCGCCCCTGCCCCGTAGTGCCGTATCAGGTGCGCGCGATTCGCCTCGTGCTTCTTGGGGTCAAATGGCTCATCGCAGAGTGGGCATGCGACGAGTGGGAGGTCCATCATGTTGCGGACAACCTCGCGGTGGGTCCGCCGCGGCCGCTTCCTACGCTCCGTCGTCGTTCCGTCCGCCCCGGGGTCGTGAGCGTCGTCGTCGCTCTCCTTATCCGAGTGCTCGGGAGCTGACTCGGATTCCTCTTCGCGCGCCCGCCCAACGTTTGACGGGCCCGCGACCGGCTGCTCGATGGGCGCAGGGGCGGGTGCAACCGCAGCAGGGCGGGCCTTGCGGGTCCTAGCCTTCTTCCGCGGGGGTTGGGATACGACGATGGGCTCCGGCGCGTCTGAGGGTCGAGCGCGCTTCCGGATAGACCTGCGCGGCGCCGGGCAAGTTGGTGTCTGCGCTTGCACCGGTGTCGGAGGCTCCAGAGTGTCTGCGCTCGCATGGGAAGGGCCAGGTGCGGCGCCGGGGAAGAGTGCCATCGGCTCAGGGGAGCGTGGCGGGGACTGCGCCGACGAGGACGTATGTCCATCGGTCGCGGAGGGTCCGAAGAGGGAAAGAAGAGATGGGAGTGCGTATGTGCCCGCCTCGAGCCGGTCCCAGATGTCGTCGGGGAAGGAGCCGCAGTCGTGCTGTTGCGACAGCGGGGGCAGCTCTTCACGCTCGTGTGCGTGGTCATTACAGTGCAAGTGCGAAGAGGGACACGCGAGCGTCTCAGATGGGAACAAGTTTTCCTTGTCTTCCTGATTGAAGCCCCCGACGTCGGACCCGATAGGCGGTGCCTCAAGATCATACCCTGGCACGCATGGCTCGTACCAGGGGCCCATGCTTGATAGCATGCCGTTGAAGTACTCGGTTTCCACCGCGTCGAGTATTGACGACTAGAGTGACGATTGAGTCGAGAGCGTGCCATGGATATCGTGAGCTACGCACCTGTGCCAAGCTCCCACTAGTCGTCGCCTCCTTCGGTTGGCTCCCGTTCCTCAGCTCTGGGGATAGGCTTGCAGAGGCGTATCCTTCGTCTTCGGAGAGTCGGAAAGGGGACCGGTCTGAGGCAATGTGCGTCATGTCGGGATTAGCTGCGACCGATTCTTCGTTCTGCAGCGCGTCGGTCAGGATGACGACATCCCTTTGAAAGGATCGACGAAGAGGAAGGGGCATACCTGATAATGAAGACCATAGGCAGCATTGCACTCGTTCTGAGCAGAGTCGGCGACGCGAGAGGTCCATGGAAGGGAGTAGTTTGTATTCGCAGACATGATGGACCAGGCGTGTAGTTGATAAGTTGCGAGAACGGGTAGAGCGTTGAGGGGATGGATTTGTCGCGGGACGAGAGCGGAAGATGGGTGTAGATGGTAGGGGGTGAGTGGACGAGTGCCGCAAGAAGCGCGAGAATATATACAAGGCTCGTCGTTTAGCGCCGTTACTTGAACATCGACGCGCTCGACCCTCTTCTTCCCGACCACAATGGCCCCAGGAAAGAATCAGCCAGACGCGTCGCAAACGCTCACCTACATAGCCGTCAGCAAGAGAAGACGTTCTGGGGATAGTGGCGACTCACCGGGAGCAATATGTGAGGTCGCGGGCGGCCCTAGGGCCGATCCTCGACGTCTTGCCCACAAACCGCACCCTAGAGTATGCGACCACCCGCACGCCCCCAATGTTCGATCAAGAAGCTTCTGCGTACTGTGGTTCTCTGACGGCCGAGTAGCGCGGTGGAGAAATGGACGAGTGGTATGTTGGCGGAGGGTATGTGCGGGCGTGGAGGTATGGTGGATGGTGGCCCACCAATGGCAGCGACAGGTCGGCAATGCGACGCGCCGACGCGCGTGTACAAGTGTCGTTCCGCAGTAGACAAGGAGAATATCGCAGGGTCTGTGACACACGCTCTGGAGGGTGGGGATTTTAGGTGTGTGAGTACCGCGGTGCGGGGCTGTGGGTATTATAGGACCTCGCCCACACAAGCGCTTTCTGACTGCCCTCGTATAGCCCATAGAAATCGCGATATTATCCAATCCAAAGCCTTGAGTCTCTGATAGCACCGTTTATAGCATTGAAATGACGGCATTGCCACCACACAACGTATCCCTCCGAATAACGGGCATCGCGCCCAGAACTCCTGCAAGGCCAGACCATCTCCTGTAGCGGACAATCGGGCATGAGGACCATGCACCACTATTATGCGAGCTTAAACACACACGTATCCTATGGCGTACAGTGCACGCGCGGCCATTGCATGAAGGTGAGTGCAACATTCCGGCGAGCAAACACTGGCATCGCGCTCATGAAGGCAGCTGTAACCGCCTCTGCCGCCTTTGTCTCGATGACGATCCCGGCGGTACCCAAGGGCAGCCTTCCAAAACACCACAAAATCTATCGAAATTCGGTCGTCGAAGCTGGAATATGCATTTGCTGTATGCCGCAAGGCGAGTACCTCGGTGTTGCTACTTTCACATCGGCGCTACAGTCTCGCGTAGCCCCGTGCGCGTCTCACTTGAGTGGAACGCGCACGGGGTTAGGGTTAGAGAACGCCGGCCACGTACCTTCACTCTTCGCACGACACGCACGAATGCGACATGAAGTATGGGTCGTATATAGTCCTGATGGACGTGTATGATCTGTAAGAATAGGGGTCAGGCGAATTTATCGCGTGTTCCAAAGCCGCGATTAGCGTCGGCGGCATCGAATCAATATTCAGCCTCTTTGCAGGGCTCCTAAGACTTACAAGCTCGCACCTTGGCGGCGCGCGCTCGCAGCGCACCGGTCAGAGGCCCGGAGGACATAGCGAAGAGTTCAGAGATGAGAGGATCCAGGAGACATGCGTTGCTGCAGTCCTAGCATCTATGAATCCTAAACGCGTGATAAAGCCACAGCTGTAGAGCAGCTTACATTTCCGATTAATGCACAGGCGTCGGGTCTTGAATTCATAACCACACTGTCCTCTTACCACCATCCTGGGCGCGCATGCTTTTCCTCCAGCCTGAGGCTTCGTGAGCTTAACTTTTCCATGGATGTACGGACACTCTCTGGGCAACCATCGGAGCTGGTGACGACGATGATCTCGCCCTTCCGTCCCCCATATGCTGCTCGATCTGTGGCGATTTCCACCTCCTTCATACCCTCTCGGTGACACTTCATCGTCGACTGTCTTGCGTGTCATCGCAGTGTACCGCTGCAGTAACACTTTCCATGCGATCTCCCTAGACTTGTCGTCTTCTTCCGCCGTGACGGGCCTCAAGAACAGCTCGGAAGAAGTGGGTTATTCGGGGCATGGACATCATGGACAACTTCCAGGTAAGTCCCTGCATTACGATCCCCGAGCAATTAGCCACCGACGTGTCATATGCACGCGCTGTGGAGATGGGATGAGCGCCCCACGCTGAGCGAAGAGACGTGGCGTAGGAGTTGGAACTCTCAGTTCATGAATGCACCCGTGTAGTCACTCAACAGGAACGGTTGAATGCACATCGTTTCTGGGCCGTATCAGGCAGGATCAGCCTGTCGCATGCGCGGAAGCGCAGCGTGCTCGAGCCTGCACAACATGAAGTCATTGCACTGTGCGCCCCCAGAATCATCCTCAAGGAATCCGCATATAGATACGTACGCGGCGCTCGGGTCTATCTCGTACTCCTGATTCACGCGTCACGAATGCTGTAAGATGGCGCAGGGCAACTGTCAAGGAAGACATAACGGACGCACGAGCGGACCGGCTCACTTACCATGCCGAGTGCTTCCCTCTTCGCCCGGCAGTCTTCTTGTTGGGTTGCGCAGATGTCGGGCATTGCATGTCTAATCCCCATTGTGGGGCTCCAGTCGCAATCAGAACCCCTCGTCGGCGATATGTTGAGGCCAACAAGACCATCAAAGACAGGGGATAGGGGGCTCTGAGCGCTGCTCGCCGTGACATTCCCTTGCACATCTCGGCGGCGATAACGGGCGATCTTCGGGACTCGCTTGGCGACTCAGTGTCGCTTCCATGGCAGGTGGCCATACGCCTACTCCAGCTGCGAACGCGTGTGCAGGAGACGTAGACGAAGAGGGGGTCTTCGACGCAATCGAGCTGTGATCGGAGCGTGATTCCGGTGAGCAGCACGTAGACGCCGGGAGGTTGCGAGGACTGATGCTGGACTTGCCCCCGCTCCGCGTGCGTCGGAAGGATCCGAATGCACAGCTGACGGTGGTGAACAGCTTCGCTTGACTCCTCGCCTTCTTCATGATCATCATTCCTGTGCACATGGCGCCCAAGCCAGGGAACATATAATGGCCCATAACCCTTGCGCTTTCCTCATCTGTCGCCATGTCCCCCTCTGTACGCCTCCCCCTCGAGCTCCTCGCCCACATCGTATCCTACTTGGGGGACAACCGTGATGCGCTGCGCAACCTCTGTCTATCGAGCGCTGCTCTCCATGCTGTCTCATACCCCATTCTATTCTCGGTCCGCGACTTCCGCGCTCTTGGCGCCCCTTACCTGGAGCCCTTCCTCCTCTGTCTCACAGAACTCCGTATTTCCTGGAAGCCGGACATGCACGGCGGCAACGATGCGAAGGTCCTCGCTCGCCGACTAGCACCATACCTTTCTGCAGAGACCGCGCCGCGTTTGCAGAAGCTCACCATCCGGGGGATCGGCGCAGATGGGATGTTCTTCCTGAACACCCTCGGCGGCACCTTCAAAGGCTTCGCATCGCTCACATCTCTGCACCTGAACGAGACCTATCATGCCGACATGCGCAGCGTTCAGCAGCTCCTCTCTGCGCTCCCACGGCTTGCCCATCTGCATGTGAACGCGATAACCTGGATAAGCCCAGACTTCAACGACTGCGGCGACGACTGCGAGTTCCTCGAGCGCCCCGTGCTCAAGACGCTGCGTGTCTCCCCTGTCTACCCGAACTGCATGCTACCGCTCCTCGCGTGGCTCGCGCGCACGCCTACGGCGCAGACGCTAGATACGCTCGAGGTTCCTTTGCAAGCGCGCATAGGGCCAGACGCCCTCCCTCACTTCGGGGCCTCCGTGCGGCACCTGACAGTTCCCCTCCAAGGCCTCCGTCGTAAGCCTCCAAACTCTGTCATGCGCGAGTGTCACGCAGCTTATCGACTTGGTATCCCGTGCAGCGCTCATCTCGTTGAAGGGATACACCGCGCTGACCTCGCTCACGCTCTTCGTGCGCATCGACGACCTCCTGACGGGCAGCTATGTGCGCCTGCCCGAAGTCCTCGCGACGCTCCCCGCGCCCGCCCTGCTGCGCACGCTGGAGATCCACATCCCGCGCGAGGCCGCGTTCATGCTCCCCGGCACGCTCGACGCTCTCGCGCGCGTCGACGACGTCCTCTTCGGCGCCGGTCCCACAGGGACCATTGTCAAGCTCGACCCCGACGCGGACTGCTCGGAGGTGCAGCGTTTTGACGCGCTCGCGCAGCTGCGCGTCGTGCTGCTCAGCACGAGCGCCCCGGAGGAGAAGGAGCGCGCGGAGACGGACTGGGCGGCCCAGCTGCACATGCCGCACGCAGGGGCGCAAGGGAGGCTCGAGGTGCGGTTTGGGCGGGACGAGAGGTGCGTGCGCGCTCGCGTCCGGGGCTTGGGACGTCCGGTCGGCTGATGGGCGGATGTCCTTCTTTTCTGCAGCATGGCGCACGCGTTTTCGTGCGGGCCTGGCAGGGGCATGGCGTTGGCGCTTCGGCGGTGAGATTTGGGGTTACAAGACGTTCGCGGCTTCGCCGGCCTGTCGACGCCTGGGCGAGCTTCTGTGTTCTCGTGGCGTGTTTCCGAGGAGGGCTTCGCGCCGCAGTTGAGGTAAACCGGCAGTTGTTCGCTGACTGTCAGGGACTGCCGCGCACGTCGCGCGACGCATTCGGCTCGTCTCTCGTTTTCGTTTGGTGCCCATGGGACGTTCGGACGTTTGGATTGAGTGGTAGTCTGGAACTGCGGTCGCGGTTGTACATGCATATGGGATCTTATAGTGATTTGTCTTGGATCATGGTGCCCGCGAGAGTTCTCCGTACGAACTCCACGACGAGTCGTGCTATAGGAGATGTACGTCCAGGAGACTGAGTCGCCGTTGGGCGGTCGCGGACCAACGGAGCGTCGCGACGCGGGTCCATTGAGTGCCGCACTGCCAGGGGTCCTGCTTGCTTCGGCGTGTCTCCTGAGACTTGAGTTGCGTCGCTTGGTGTTCTCCGCATCGGCGTCACTCGTACTTTGGGGCTCCTTCACCAGTCTCGAGTCTCAACGATGTCTTCGCGATCTCGAATCGTTTGGTGTGGCACAAGTACAAGGGTCTCAATGTGCTGGTGAGTCTGTCGGGCACGGAATAGATCAGGATCGTACCGAGTCTCTGCCCAGCTTAGTCACTTTCTCAAACAGATCTATGCCACACTGCTTTCTGCAGCTGTATGCGCTGAAAGAGGTCAACAAGAATTGAACTCTGAAAGCCCCGCCATGAAGCATGGCAGACTGCAGAAACGGCAAAACGTTACATTGCCACCCGCTGTGAACGGATGCTCGTGAAGCTTTACTTCTGCTCTTGAGACTGAAAGCGGACTAACGTCGTTGTTGCAGAGGACATCCGGACGGACACAGTACCATAGCGCTAACTCTTGAGGACTCTCCAAAGCGAACTTGGATCCGTTTGGCAGGGTGTGTCCGAAACGCTACACAATCGAGCAGACCATGATACAGCAATGGTCGGTTTGATTGACAAACAGGTTTCGTGCAATTGCCCCGGAAAAGTCATTGAGATTTCCTAGAGACTAGGGGCGGGTACCACCGCGAGGAGCAACTCTCCGCAGAGCTATCCGTCCCTTTGACTCCGTGTTTTCGTGCGGAGACCCGACGTTCATTGCCCAAAAGAAGCGAATCCCCTTGGCGCAGCAATGCGAGAAGCGTCCTCGTTCGCATAGCATACTGAAGAGCGGCTTCTGCGCATGCAGTCACCCTTCAACGGATTGATTAGGGTACCGCGCTAGCGGCATTGCCGTAATCGACTTTGCATGTTGCTAACGAGAGTCTCGCTGGAAAAGCAGTCTCTTTGGTGGCAACACTCACCGTCCTCATATCCGAAGTCGTTCGGGAGTACCCCATGCATTTTTGTCGCCTCTGCGCCGTTTGTCTGCGTAAGTTATAAGAGCATGCGAACGGCGGCTCGAGGGTAGAATATCTGAGCGTCACCCTCGACGTCACTCTGTCTATCTGACCCAATCGCTGTGCCGTTCACCCTTGATCGCCACGAACATTGCATCGGCGAGTTTCTGAGGCCGTATCGCGTCAGTAGCGAACGACGTAGCGTGGGTGTCGAGTTCTAGGCACGGCGACGTCACGGTGAAGCATACTCACAAGCGACCGACACGGTATTCCAGGTGCGGACAGAGGGCCTGTGCCATACGAGCCCAAGTGTTCGCCGCGACAGCATCCGTCCTAAAAGAGCGAGCAATGATGGGCAGTCGAGTCCATGGTGAGTGCACGGCGCGGGCTCGTTGTATAATGAGATTGCTGAACAAAGGAGTAGGAAAGTGGGAGCCCTCGCCGCGGCGCGCGACACGGAGAGCGGAATCCCATTGTTGTCACGTTGCCGCGACACGGTCGAGCGCGTCGATGTTCAATAAAATAAGGTTCGCCGACACCCGCGTTCTGTGGCTTATAAGCGTACCGCGTACCGCACTTGGTTCTGTCCCCCATCCTTCCGACCGCCTCTCTCCTCTTGCTCATCTCCTATCCCTACACCTACTCACGTATTCATACACCGGCACACAAAGCACGATGGCGGCCGAGGAAATCGATTGGGAAGAGTTCATCCACCTCGACATGCTCGACGGTACCCCGGAGAAGCCGTTTGAAGGAGCAGAGACAACACATGAGGTGCGTTTTACCCAGCCAGCGATCTCATCTTCGACTGAAAGGTCCATCTAGCTTCCCTCTCCTACGCCAAAGGAGGACGCTACAAACACTCCCAACGTACCACCGTTCCATCCTCTAGACGAGGTGACGCTCTGCGAAAGAGGAGCGCTCAATATCACACTATCATTCCAACGGCAAGATCAAGCACCGGAGAACGGCGAGCATGGCCCTGGAGTGTATGAAACCGAAGGTTATAGCGGGTTCGAGGTACGTGCCTTCTCCTGTGGCTAATTCCCCCGCTAACAATCGCGCGATATCGTTCCAGGGTAGCCAAACGGACACTCCTTGGAGCACGATGCCCCTTCGACTTTCACCGTCCCGGTCCCCGATATGCTCGCTAATCTCAGCCCTGGACGTGCGCACCTACTACCTGAACCGGTGCTCACCACCAGAAGAGAAGAGCACAACAAAGAAAACGAGGAACCAAAAGCCCCCGCCGCACCCGAGCGCAAGAATGTTCAACACGTTGTGCAAGCGCGTTCCCCCATTCGCTTTCCACCCCGCGAGATTCAGGCCGTCGCTGAACAGGCGGTCGAGGACCCGTCATCTATCACTCTGGACGACTCAGCGTCCCGGGAAACGTCGAACGAGCCGCCGGCAGATCATGAGGCGAAGAGCGTCAAGCGTCCTCGCAGTACGAACGAACAGGTCATGGCTGCCCAGAAGGCACCGCGTCGAGTCGACAAGTGCGGGCTTGATGCCGGCGCGTGCTCGCACCCCCTGACAGACACCCCAAAGAACAACAAGAAACACATTCGCTCTGCTCATGACTGTTGCATCCCGCCGGACGCGGGCACGACGGGCTCCCGAATCGGCGAACTGAAGTATCGCGGCAAGGTCCTGTCGCTGGAGGATGTGCGTCGGTATGCTGTACAGGGCGCCCTAATGTGCACTTGGGGTTCTGGCACGCCGGGCGCCGCGCAGTGTGGAGCGATCTTCAGTGGGAACAGCGCACAGGCTAACCTCGAACGGCATGTAGAGGCCATTCACTGGGGACGCGAGTTCGAGTGCGACGTCTGCGGGCGCACGTGCAACTCCCTGCGGTCACTTGCGAGGCACAAGGCGTCGCTCCATGGCGTTGCAGACAATAGTGCCTTGGACGAACAGGAAGGCAGCGAACGTGAGGGTACGATGCCACCGCAGAAGCGGCGGAAAATGGAGTAACGTGAGTAGTTCTTCGCGACCGGTCTCGCTGCCGAGGTGCTTACCAGTCATTCCCATGTCTAGGTCCTTGGTCGCGTAAAAACTCGCGTACACTCTGTGTGCCCCTTAATATGACCTGGAACGTCTAAGACTGTACGAGTACTGATGTACGAGTATGTATACCATTTAACGATCTGTATACCATCCGCATGCCGTGCCCTTAAGCCCTGCGTTTGAGTGTCGAATCCGATCGGCGGCATGTAGACCACACCGCATAAATCTGCCAAGCTGGGGCCTGGAAGCGGGCCGACCGAGTCTCGATAGGCAGTCAAACTGTTGGTCCGGAGAGACATGGAAGGCTGCCAGAGCGAGCATTCCGAATTCAAGCTCGTGTCCCAATGCCAGCTGGGAGACGGGTAGCGCTGCCAGGGGTCCTCTTCCCTACAATCTTGGCGCGCCGACACTCCGTCTCCTCGTCGATTCTCTTTCATTTGGCCCATCCGCCGATAGAGTCTGGTGTCCTCTTCAGGTCTCGAGGGCCTGTCGTCTACAACAACATACTTCGAGAGTTGCACGATGGCACACAACAATCCAGGCCGTGATCATCGGCGAATCCATCAAGAACGAACTGCAGCGGCGGCGTTGCCATGCACCTTCCACCAAGTAGCTGAGTTGCTGTCACGATGATGTCTATGTGTGCGCTGAAAAACTCTGACAAAACCACCTTGATCAAGCCTTCTGTGCTCGTGCGGTCATTGTAGGGCAATATGGCAATACGCGTTGAGGGGCCATCGTGGTTCGTAAAACCCATGTGTCTTGCATCGACTCCCCCTGCACTTGATAGCGGTGATTGTTATGCTGGTGTCTTATCAGAAAGGAGCTTAATTCGCTGCCACACAAAGCCGGGACGATGTGTCAAGTGGTCCCAATGCGGCTTCGATGCTATAGCGCTAAACCCTTGGTACTCACGACGAATCCGCTTTGTAGAGTTCCGAGTGGACTTAGCTCGACAGGAGACCATGAGTGTTCTGACCCGGAAGCTATTTATTAATTCTCAGAAAAGACGTTGCTCACGTTTGACGTGTAACGTCGTTGACACTGCCTAGAGACGTTGTGGACGGGTAGCATCACGCAAGGGCAACTATCCGTGATGCTATCCGTCCCTTTTGTGCTTTCGCATCGACACCCTCTCAGGCTTTCTTAGACTTTCTCATCGTAACGATGTTACTGCGGCTCACGCACTCGCAGTACCAGAATCAAATGAACGGGACCTTCGCGTTGTAAATTTGCGAAAGGCTATTTCGCGACTCTGTTCACATCCGTTTGTATAATGAGACCATTAGCGGCCGGCGAAGATGCAATGACTGATGGATGTATTCCTCAAGGCCTGTACTAGCGTTTTGACGGGACATGCCAGTGGCTTCGCGTGCTGCGATATGGGGTCGCACCGGACTCACAAACACCCGTAGTCACGGATACACTCACCGCATCCTAGATTCATCCATAGTGTCCCATGCACCTTCAAGACCCTTGTTTCGCTCGCAGATCTGCATGTTAAAAAGACGCGAACCACGGAGGCTCGAGGCTCTAGTATCACAACGCCCCCCGCAACGTATCTCCGGCTGTCCGAACCACTTGCTGCGGAGCCGTGTCCTTCCTGTCTATGGGCGTCGGTCACCATAGCCTACGAGTAGGGTTCTTCACGCGTATCGTTGGGCCCGGTGCGCAAGGTAGCGTGACCGCTGAGTGGTGAGTACCGACGGTTGGAGACTCCAAAACTAGAAGCAACTGACACAGCATTTAAGATGCAGACAGAAGACTTGTACCACGCGGATATAGGGGTCCAGAGACATTGCTGGTCTCTGGGGCATGCGCGCGAGAGTACCATAGTGGAGGATCGAGAGCAAGGTGCGTCCTATAGTGTTCCAAAGTTGGAATCGGAGCGCTGAACAAAGACACAGAAGGGCGGAACCTCAAGACGCGTCGCGCCATGGCGCGGGCGAAATCCCATTGTTGTCACGTTGCCGCGACACGGTCGAGTGCGTCGATGTTCAATGAAATAAGGTTCGCAAACACTCGCGCCGCGGCTTATAAGCGCACAGCGTCTCGTTGTGGCTTGTTCCAAACTCCCCCGCTACTCGCGCTTTGCTTTGCACCTCCCTCCAATACCCCTCGATCACCGGAACATCCAAAATGGCTTCAGACGGTTTCGATCTCTATGAATTTATCAACGCAGACATTGTCGAAGAGGACGTCCCGGAGAAGCCACAGCTCGGAGAAGCCACATACACGTCCCATACGGTGAGCGTAGTCTATGCAATTAGCTTCACTCCCAACTCAACATCGTACGCGTACAATAGTACGGGACCAGCGCAGACGAGGAGACCAACTCTTCCGGCGTTGATTTCACCAGTTCGACACACGAAGCCACAACGCAGGAGCCCCTGCCACTTTCGCTGCTATCCGCCCCTTACACCCCCTTTGACAATGCCACAAACACGTTCGAAATTCCACAAGCAGATACTGCGCTATCCCAGGCGATGGCCAGATACGACGCAGTCCGGAGTTTCTTTATGCGCGGGCGAGTCGGAGAGCAGGCCCTGGAGACCAGCTTCGAGACCCATGAATCCGAGGCAAGCGGTGTCAGCGGTTCGCAGGTCCGTCCCTTCCTTATGTGCTTCTCCGGGTAGATACAGACCTCTGATACATTGCACTAGGTCGTGCCAGTCCACAGGAGTTCTACTGCTCATCGGACCTCGACCCGTTCCCGTCCTCTGTCTGCGTCCTCAGGATCTCAGTCTTTCGGCAGGCTCCCCATTTCAACGCGTGAAGCCACCGAAGTACAGGACGAGAACAAAGAGAACGCGTCTTCTCGCCTTGCAAACCCCCGCCGAGTGGGCTTCCCCCAATCTCACCCCAACCAGCTGCAATCCGTTCCCCAACAGTCGTGTTCCTCGCGCGAGAACGAGCAACCTGTAACGGGACCGTCGTCGGTTACGATCGAAGACTTGGCGCTACGAGAGCAATCGGAGGAACGGGAAACCGAGTCGAAGGGTACCAAGCGCACTCGAAGTACCGGTGCTCAGGTCGCCGCGGCTCAGCTGGCGCCACGACAGGTCGACAGATGCGGTCTTGATGGCGGGTGCGCGCATGCACTCACGAACGTGCCCCGAGAAAACAAGGTGCACATCGGCTCCGCGCACGACTCCAGAATTCCGCCCGATGCGGGCATGCCGGGTTCCGCGGTAGGCCCTCTGCGACGCCGCAAGCAGATCCTGTCGGGTGAAGAAGCGCGGCAGTGTGTGGTGGCTGGCGACCGCATGTGTACGTGGGGTGTGCCCGGAGGTCCGCGGTGCGGGCAGGTCTTCGGCGGTGCAACGGCACAGGCGAACCTTGAGCGACATGTGGAATCCGTCCACTGGAAAAGGCAGTTCGGGTGCGATCAGTGCGCGTCCGTCTTCAATAGCCTACGCTCGCTTGTCCGGCACAAGAAGGGGGTACATGCCGCCGAGCGCGAGGAACCGGATACGCCAGAAGAGCAAGAGGACGATGATGCTGAAGACGAGCAAGAGCCGCCTTCGAAGCGGCGTAGGATGCAGTGAATGTGAGTACTAGGCTCTTCGCAGCTAGTATTGTCGAGGGATTAATAAGCTCTTATAGCTCGGCCTTCAATTATCTCGCAGAGTCACGCACCCTCCGTATCCCGTACTCTCTACTGAGTACTGAGTATATACGGGTGGGCCATATTACTCGCGCCATTAGGCACGCTCGCGATCCCAGTCATGTATGTATACAATCTAACTACGTGTATACCATCCAATCTGTACATTGGTATGCGTGCCACCGTCCGATAGAGGCTTAACAAGGCGACCTTGAGCCCTCTGTGCTGTCGCGGTCGCTTGATCACTCATGTCTTGACTCTAGCATATGAGGGCGGCGGCTACAAAGGCCCAGTGTTCAAGGGTACTATCAGAAGACGCCTCGGAGCCGCCTCAGTAGTGTAACTGGATAGAACAGGCCTAGGCTTCTGGGTTTGCGTCGCCGGGTCAGATACCGTGGCGCATGATCGAGGCGTCCAGTTCTACTACAGACCTATCCACGAGCGTCGCCCGACATGTAAGCCCGAATCGTGGCAGCAATCAGTCGCGTGCCCTTCAAGCAGTATCATACCTGACGAGACTCGGTCGCCGCGCAGATATGTACACGGCAAAGGCTGATTGTTATACAGCGTACCTAAGTTACAAGCTGATAATAATAGCACGACGACTCCGAGTTGGAGAGCGAGATAGGGGATAGATGCTAGGGATACATGCGAGTAGCATGAATGTCGAATGCGCATCGAGGGTATGGCATCGGACGACGGACTCGCAATACAGGGATATATGCGCATCCGGAATCGATATCAGGACTTGGCCTGTCGCGATTTCCTCGTCTTGTTCGGCCTTCCCTTGGTCTTCTTCTGCGTGCCTTCCCGATGCGACCTGAGGTGACGGGTCACCTCGTCCTGCCGATGGTACACCTTGTCGCACCCGGGCCACGGACACTTGACAGTCACGCCCCAGTGAGCAGCCATGATGTGCCGGTTGCGGCTGCACTTCTCCGTGTACGTCGCCGGTGCGCCTTTTGCGCCGTCAGAACACCCGGGGTACGTGCATGGGAATCGCCCGCCCGCGTCGCGCGAGCGGTGCATCTGGGCCTGGAGATGCCCCCAGTCCAGTTTGTAGTCGTGCGTGAGGACGTACGGGCAGGTTCCGTCCAGCCGGCATGTCTGGGCTGCGCTGGATGCTTCGCGTGGCGATTGCGTCTGTGTCTCCTGCGCTTCGTTGCCGGTCCTCGCCCGTTTGTGTGGCCGGGAAGGTTTGGCGCGGGGTGGGGTATCCTCGTTGGGGTGCGGGGACTGACCGCGAGGGAGGTTTTCCTTGTCGTCTTCAGAGTCCTCGCTGTAAGAGACGCGCTTCCGCTTACGCGCCAAGCGCGCAGAACTTCGGCTGCGAGCGGGAGATGGGAACGGCGAAGTCGATTGGGACTTGGAGCTGGACTGAGGCAGAGGCGATGCGTGGTCACTCTCCGCTTCTGAAGTGATCGTCCCAGGTTCCGAGCAGTCGTCCGACAGCGTCCCAGGATGTGAGGGCGATTGGAGTACTTGCTCTTCGTCGGCCCGCTCAGAGCCTTCGGATGGCGGCTTGGAGGAAGGCACTTGGGCCGTTGTGTCCCTGGGAAGCTGGAATTCGCTGGTGTCAGCATGGAGAAGGCGAGCGGACAGATGGTAAACATACCCTGTCGGACCAGACGACTTTGATGCGTTCGCCGTGTATGTAACCCTCTAGTTCTTCATCGTCCAGCTCAGGATCGGGGACCGGCCGATCAGTGTCCGGATCGCCATCCTCCGGCGGTGCCTGAATGGGTAGGATGTCGGAAGATAGTGGTGGTAGGCCAGCCGAAGAACCAGATCGCAACGGCGCATCGACGGGAAAGGGTATACGCCGGCATGACTCGCACTCGGCAGACGTCGCTGGTACAGAGGATGATGGAGCTGACGTATGTGAGCGCTCGATGACCTCCTCTGCGAGAAGTTCAGGATCGTATGGGGGTGGCTAAGCCGGGACGGCATGGTTAGCCCTTGGTGGAGTGTAGTCTACAGAGATAGACACGCACCTTGTTGAACATATCCTCAAGAGCGTCTTCCTCGTCATCGTAACTGTCATGAAAGTCAAGCCAGGGTCCCGGCGAGAGTGGCCCGATCGGTGTAGACTCCCGACGCGACGACGGGACAGCAAACATCTCGTCGTACTCCTCGAGAAGAGACGCGAGATTCGAGGAGGCTTGCATGTCTAGGAGAGTCAGTCGGGATGGGATTTGGAGCAGAGAGGCACCCGGGAGACCAACGCGCGGGTGAGGAGAAGAACTGGGAAGAAGTGCGCGGAGAACTGGGCGCGCTCAGGGTTTTGACCATCCGCGATGGACAAAGCGGCAGTTCCGCGCGCGCATTGTTGAACATCGACGCGCTCGACGCGTTTGCCCCGTGACCGCGGCGATTGCTTTGGCGCAAAAAAACACGTCTGCTGCTATTGTGCGTATTAGCCACATATGTCGAGGCCAAAAGGGGTGGGGCGCGTACCTCCGGCCACATTGTGGCCAAGTGTTATCTTCCAGGACCCGTGTTCGACCGCTCCCACCTTCCGGCCACACGCGCCCCGCGCACATTGTGTCATGAGAGCCGGTGGATGTATGTTGCAGGTCGCGCGCCTCGTTTGGAGAAGATGCGTGCATGGTATCAAGACCGTTCGCTATGGACAGTACACCAGCGTCGTTGCGGGTGTCGGGGCGCTGATCGGTGAGAGAAGAAGCCGTCCCGACTAGAGGTGACGAAACCCACCAGAGTCCAGTACGTCCGTATATATGCGCAGCACCCACCGCAATGGCCGTTTCTCGCAGGAAGACTATGGCATTGGCAAACCTCGGCAAGACGCAGATGTGGTGTCCATCAATGCCTTGCGTCGATTCACTACCTGCCGAGCGTTGCATATTGAGTGATTGGAAGGTGCTTTCCTCGAAGGCGCCTTTCAATGACTACACGTGTGTTCGCCGACCAATGTAAGCTGTGGCCTTTCGGCCGAGCAAAGACGTTACCGTTGGTAGGAAAGCCCAAACGTGTTTGGCCCTGATGGTACCAACACCGAGGTGATGAGCGTGGGTAGCAGAGGATCGCGGAACAGCAAGGTCTTGCACCTACATGAAGCGTACGGGCCCCACCACTCTCTGACGTATCGGTCTTTCACGACGCTTCAATGCGCCGGTTATTGCGAGCGAAGCGAGCATTTCTATGGTGAAGACGAACGACCAAACAAGAACAAATTCCTGGCAGCTTTTCGGGAACCCAGCCCAAAATCGCCTCTCAGTGGTCGCGCAGAGCCATATCTTGCCAATCAACATGCTGCGTATGCTGCTGTACATCTGTAGGCTACCAATAACTCTCAAGGAAGTGAGAAACCCACGTGGCGATGTATACGAGGCTCCTCCAGCTTGCGAGTGTGGCTTCGCAGACTCGCGCCTGATAGTAAGCGCCGGGAATCCAAGCCACATTCGAGCATCAAGCAAGCTTGATTGAGCCCTTCGGCCATAGCCTGCCCATGCCAATGGAAACTCGGAATAAGCCTATGCACACGCGCGTAGTGAGCAACTTCGTCACTGACGGCCGCTAGTGGTAGTTGCGGGATCCACGACTGCGTACCGCCATTCGTTCAGGCGTATCTTTTATTCTCATTGGACATGAGACTAATGGATCTTTTGTCGACGTCATAGCAAGGGATTGCTCGGTCGCCTTCAAGTTTCGCGCAAAAGCAGTCAGTGACAATGCTCCCAATTCTCGGTATTGACGATCGGCGTACCTCGCTGTGCGACGGCGTGACGCGACCCGGACACACCGACTCGAGCGATTGTCAGGGGTTTGCGAAGGAGAGGTTGACCGTTGTCATATGCATGAAGAACATCACCTCGTTCTGCGGACCAACAGCGGTCCACAGCTCGGCTGCTGAAGCCCCCGGGGAGCCTGATTACACAGCGAGCGGTACCAGGGGACCTGACTGCAGCGAGTACTCTCCTCTACTTCGAAAAGGCCCTGCGCTCGCACACTCACTGCATCCTGGGCTTCTCGGAAATGCCTTCAGGCATGCTTTCTAGACAACTTCGAGCACTCACCACGCTGAGGCAAGCGCTGCAGCCCCGAGCGCGAGAGGATGCGCGGAACGTGGCCGTGCTCGATGCGTGGAGCGCCGGGCATCGTCCTCCCGGACAATATGACTTACGAACATCGTTCTTCCCAGTGCCGGCCTAACAAGGGCGGTGCCCAGGCCGCTGCGTCGTCGTTCTGGGCGCGTTCGCAGGCGTGTGTTCGTCGAAGGGGAAACCGACCCCCCGTCACGTTGGTTCCGTGGTTGCCTCCGGTGGTGCTACAGCTCCCGTCAGGCAAACAGCAGTAACAACCTGGACGAGGGCCAGGCAACTAGGAGGTCACTTCGGTGACCGGAAGATCCATCTCTGGAGGAGGAAGAATCCCGATGGAGAGCATCCGGGCTCAACGCCCAGCGGGCATCTGTCAGCCTCACACGCACTCCGAGCGTCATCAACCCACTATGCATCAGAACCATAGACAATAATAATCTGTACACATCTTACGACTTCTTCCTTATACTTCAGGGCTTACTTTGCCTCTGCAACCGCGCCGCACTCGGGGCACTTCCTGATCGCCTCGTTGTTCTGCCAGTTCTGGATGACGGGCTTGAGCTGCGTGCCGAGGTCGGTGCAATGGAAGGAGTCCTCGCGGATGATGGTGGGCTTGTCGTGCGCGCCGGACTTGCAGTACCAACGCAAGCGGTCTGACAGAGCGTTCAATGTTAAAATGCGCAAAAAGGCGTGATCCGTTGTACTTGGGGACCGCAGGGAATACTCACCGGGAAGGAGGAACATCTCGCCTTCTTCGATCCGGATGTCTTTGAACTCGTCGCCGTCCACTACACGAAGGAGCATGCCGCCCTTGTGCTGGTAGAACCATTCCTACATCGCGCGACGGTGGGCACGAGGTCGCATTGCGCGTGGATATATGCGCACCTCCGTCTCGTTTACGTGGTAGTCGTTGCGTTCGTTAGGTCCGCCGACGACCATGACGATGAAGTCCTTTCCAGAGTACAGGCAGAAGTTGTTGACTGGAGGCTTCAGGAGGTGGCCGTTCTCCGAGAGCCATTTGTGGAAGTTCAAGGGAGGTGCGAGCGGCATGTTGTCGAGTACAACGTCAAGGTCGTTGAAGGTGTAGCAGAGGAGGGCACGGAGGAGTCAAGCTCGAGCAGAACCCAGATCTCCAGGAGCATTACTCAGGCCATCGGCAATAGCCGCTATCGCGTGACACCACCGCTGAGCGGCGAAAAGCAGAAGATCCAGAGCATCGAGTCTCGAGGAATGCAGCTGACTCTCAGAACGACGCTGGACACGCAGCAGAGACCAGCAGCTCGTCCTGCGATGCGGTGATGGAGAGAAGGAAAGCGGCCTGCCTGAGCGGTACCCCCGGGCACACGAGCACGTGACGCGTATCTCTACGCGCGAGCGGCGACGCGTCTTTCTCTTTCTTCCTCCTCCGTCGCTGCTCCCTCTGCCGCCTTCTCTCCGTTCTCATGCGACTCTAGCTGTGCTACATTCTGAACCTACACGCGCACGTTGGCCGACTAGGGATGCCTCCCAAGTCCTCAAAGACTGCAAGGAAGCCGAGCGCGTCGTCCTCGCGTCTCAATACACAGCCGCTTCGTCTCCACTCACCCTCCGATGAGCCTCCACCGGCCAAGAAGGCAAAAACCAAGCCATTGATGTCTGTAAGTAGCTCAGGTAATGCTAATGAGGCGGACCATGATGACATCTGCAAGTTTCCAGATTGTTAGGCCTCCTGCATTCGACTTGGGCCCCAGTCAATCGACCAGCCAGCCCAAAGTCCCAACCACGACGAAGTCCAAAGGGAAGGAGAGATCCACTGTAGCCTTTGACGCTACAGAGGATGCTGGAGATGATAGCCTATGGGTTGATAGGTACGAGCCCATGGACGAGGTACGTTCCCACATCCCGCATGAATGAGCAAGCAGCGAACCGCGCGCATACAGGGGGATCTTGCGGTACACAAGCGGAAGGTGCAAGACGTGCGGCAGTGGTTGCTTGAGGCCGCCGACGGGGGTCCTTCGGGGAAGCTGAAGAAGTACCGAGTACGTCCCTCTTCCCCTAGCGTTCTTTGCATACCCTAATCTGCGTCACCAGCGCATCCTAGTCCTAACAGGACCGGCAGGTACAGCGAAGACGGCCACTATACGCGTACTTTCGCGCGAGTTGGGATACGACATCCTCGAGTGGCGCAACAGCATGAACGAGCAGTTCTCTCGCAATTCGGAACTGTCTGGCAGTTGGTCGGGCGTGGATAACGAGGGCCTCTCCGAGAAGTTCCAGGCGTTCCTTGCACGAGCCTCTACCTGTCGTCCCCTCTTCTCCTCGCAGCACTCTACTACCCAGCCATCCTCGCAAGCATCGCGTTCGTCGCAAATTCCCCCCTCTAGCTCGTCATCCATCGCCGTTCTTACGCCGTCATCTCCAAAGCGACAGCTCATCCTGCTGGAAGACCTCCCCAATATCCTCCACCCTCCGACGCAGGCTGCCTTTCACGCAGCTTTGGAGGCGTTCGTCTCGTCCCCCGAGGCTGGCGTCGCGCCGCTGGTGATCATCATCAGCGACGCCGGCTTGCGAGGCGAGGCCCATGAAGATGAGGGACAGCGGTGGAAGTCGCGTACGAAAGAGGCTGTGGATGTGCGCAGTGTCCTGCCGCCCAGTCTCCTCCACTCTCCGTATGTCACACAGATCAGGTGCGTCTGCCTCTCTGATCTCGTATGGGGCACTCAAGTTGACACCGGCGTCCCTCAGCTTCAACCCCATTGCATCGACGTACATGCGTAGTGCGCTCAAGTCGCTGCTCGACCGCCACTTCGCCTCGTCCTCGGCCGCCAGGGCGCGCCCAACGAAAGACGTCCTGGACGTGATCGTCGAGTCGTCGAACGGCGACATCCGCAGCGCGGTCATGGCACTGCAGTTTGCGTGCACAGCCGACAGCTCCGCGCGCAAAGCCGCGAAGGGGGCGAAGAAGGCGGGCTCTGGCAGGGGGCAGGGGCCATCGGCGCGCGTGATGCTCGAGGCGGTGACGCGCCGGGAACAGAGTCTTGCGCTGTTTCATTTGTTGGGGAAGATCATGTACAATAAACGTGAGTCAGATGGGGGCGGTTTGCGGTTGTGTATGTTTGGTTTAACGGGTGTTTTGTATACAGGGAAGGGCGATCCGCCCTCCTCGTCTGCGTCTGCTAAAGACATCAAGAAAGACCGGGAGATCGACGCCGCCCTCAAGGACCCACCGCCCCTCCCTCCCCATCTCAAAGACCACGAACGGCGCGCGAGCCGCGTGGACATCGAGGCAAGCTATCTCACCGCATAGGCTCGCTTCACGAATCGACGTTAACGCATCACACCCGCACCTAGGCGCTGTACGCGGACACCCCGATCGACGCGTCCCTCCTCTCGCTCTACATACACCAGAACTACACGCAGTACTGCGCGACGCTCGACGAGTGCGCCGCGCTCGTGGACGCACTCAGCTTCGTCGACGCCAGCGGCGGCGAATCCGTGCGTCCCCCCCTCATACTCATCCCCTGCTATCTCCCGCCCGCTGACGAGTGATATCGCGCATCGCACCCGCCGTAACAGTGGCAGCAGGCGAACCCGCACCAGTTCCACCTCGTCGCGCTCGGGACGCTGCACGCGCTCCCGAGCCCCGTCCCGCGCCGGAACCAGAAGCCGTACAAGCCCGCGTTCTTCGAGGCGCTCCGGCGAATGCACGAGGCCGAGGACGGCGTGCGCGACGCGCAGGCGTGGCTCCAACAGGTGAGGCTGCCGCAGCTGCTGCAGGCTCAGCTACCCTCGATGTTGCCGATTACTAATGCTTCTGGGGGACGCAGAGCAGCGCACACGCACTCCCGGGGTGGAGCCAGCGCGAAGTCGCGCTCGGGGCGGGGACGGTGCTGCGCGCGCTCGAGCGTTCGGGTACGGGTGCCCGCCCGCCCGCGACGCACAGGCTGTTCTCGACGCTCGAGTTCTCAAGGGACAGCGTCGGCGGCGCGGAGCTGGCAGAGGAGGGCGACGGCGTGCCCGACCCTGAGCCGGAGCCTGAGCCTGAACGGGAGGTCCGCGGAAGGCAGCTGAGGGCGGCGGCGGCGGACGAGGGCGGTGACGAGGTGAAGGGCGAGTGGCTGTCGGATGACGATATCGAGGAGTGGTAGGCTGCGTGATGCGTGTGCGTGGGAGATGCGCGTGAGTTTGCGCGTTGCTTTGCTTGTGTACTTTGGGACTTTGGATCTATTTGATGGCATTCATCCACCACGTCCGTGAACGCAGAAAGGCGAGCACGTCGGTGAACTATGCCGATGTGTCGAGACCGGAGTCTCAAGTCAATGGGCTTCGTACGGATATCGCAAGCCGGTTTGTGGTTTGCGGAGCGCTTCAAAATGACGCTGAACGAATGCGTCCTTTCGTCTGCGGCCTACCCTATTCTACAAAGGGCCATGTGAAGCACCTCATTGTGCTGCTATGATGCGAATGGTGAGCGTCACTGTTCCCTGTTGGTATCACTCTTTGGCTCACCTTGTTTAGTCTGATTCTTCGAGGTGGGATGAGGAGCAATGGAGGTTTATTTCGCCTCCAATCGTGCATTGCATTTTGTACGGTTGGTGTGCGGCGTGCGACGCCGAATGCACCTTTGACGAGATCGGTGAACTCTTTCTGAGTGATCGTCTTTGGCTTCCCGGCGAGAGAGAATATAAGGACGGCGACTGCGTCTCCAGACCGGCAGATATCGCAACTTCCCCCTCTCTGCCTTGTCACTTCTCGCGACTCTCCAGCGACGAGACCTCATACACCAATCCAAGCCCAAGATCGCTGAAGCGCATTCTGTTCGAGAATATAAACAGGTGCGCACCACGCCTTCCAAGTTCACCTCGCGCGTACTGATTAATGATTGCTTGCACCACAGACAGAGCTGAATATGACGTCAGCTGCGCCTCCACCTCGGAGGCCGTCCTCAACGCCGACTTTGCGTCAAGCGGTCGAGCGCGTCGATGTTCATAAAAGGGCCGTTGTACCTGGCGTCCTCTGTATGTGACTCGCCTCTCACGTCACCCAAACGTTCACGCTGACCATCGTTCAACAGCCGACATACCCGCCGACGCGATGGGAGGCACGCGGCCTTGCAATGCCCCACCGCGTCTCGGTGGGACTCGCGTCCCACGTCGCTCGTTGCGCGGACGATGAGGACTGCGGTGACTGGACCCGAGTCACATGATGGAACCCCTACGGCTGGTACTATCCTCGTTCCCGGGGACTGTACAACCTCAGAGATGCCGACGGTGGCCGACTCTGCGGTGTCCGCGACGCGCGACACTGGCGTCATCAATTATGACAGGGTCCAGGAGGTACACTAGGTGCCACGCGCGCGTCGTTTCAGGATGTCTGCCCGCAGAGCTACGTGCTCATCACCGGCGCGTCTCCCGCCGACGTCCGGAGTGCCGTACGTGGACTCGCACGGTCCTGGCATACAGGGTACGTCGCCGACAGTGTCTCATGTGCGCATGCGCCGAGCTGACTCTTGGGTGTCTAGATGACATGCTGTGAATGTCAGACCCATCCCGGGTAGCACGGGCAGCGCCGGCAAGGTACTATGCCCATTTCTTGGGTACGCACTATATCGCCCATTTTGGCCGTCGCGAGGGCGGGGTCAGATCCGAGCGCCGTTGGGCAAGGGTGCAAGATAAAGCTCAAATGGCAAAGCTGGAAGGCACATACCGACCAACGGCATCTGCAAATCCCGGCTCAACGCTCCGTTTACCGCGACAGGGATCGATGCGCGATGGCTACGACGCCGCGGACGGCCTTCCTCGGACGACTGCGACTAAGTCATAAGGGCGCGCCACCGGAGACCATACAGGACGCTATGGCGGGCGCGAGCACCGGTCCCCGTGTTCGATTACCCGTACAAGGACCGCGCAATTTCACTCGAACCCAGAGGTTGCAGGCCAGGGGAACAGCTCGGCGGTGGTACTCCGGCCGCGGGGACGACGCCCGCTCACTTGTGCCCAGCGAGGCCTGAGGCGAGCCTCCCGCGCTGGGTCATCGTCCGCTGGCCGAGCTGGACCATGGCACAGCGATCGACAGCACTGCGAAGTTACGGCCCGGCGTATGGCGCTACGGCCGTCATCGGGAGTCGCACAGGGCGGCGCCCCGTTGTACCGACGACCACCAGAGCGCTCTACAGACGACCACCAGAGCGCACCCGCGGTACGGGCGCCGCTCTCGAGATATGGCCGCACGGCGTTCAGGCGCGGGGGCGAGACGGCTGTCATCGCTGATGGGCGTCGCGTACCGTGGCGGGGCGCTGTACCAACGACCATCAGAGCGCACTACCTGTGCGAGGATTTCCACGGGCGAGGCTGTCGAGCTACGGTGGAACGGCTTTCAGGCGCGGGGGCGAGATGGCTCCTGCCGTCGTCGTTTGGTAAACAGTGGGGGCGGTATCGCTAACGATCACCAGAGCGCACTACCGACGACCACCAGAGCGCTCTACCCGCGCTGGGGTACCTACGGTCGCGGCTGCCGAGCTACGGTCGTTCCGCTTCCGGGCGCGGGGGCGAGGTGGCTGCTACCGCTAGCGGCATACGCAGAGCGTGGCGCGGCGCGGCACCAACGACCACCAGAGTGCACTACCGACGACCACCAGAGCGCTCTACCCGCGCTGGTGTACCTACGGGTGCAGTGGCGGGGCTGGACCATACCGGCCCGTACTCCACTCCAGTCAAGGGCGCTGGCCGACGAGCAGCCTCGGTCGGCGCGGAGTATTGGGTCCCTACATTCCGGCGTACGCTCTAGTTGTATGCTCTTGACTTTCGTAACGTTACACACTCCATAAAATAGAAGTTGTGTTCTTACTCAGCATGAAGAGTCCGAAATCATCGTTGTGCTCCTCTCACGGTGCCCCAACGGCAGCTGAGGCCTTCAAGGCAGAAAGTAGAGGATGTGGCCGGGGCAGCATACGAAGTGGCCCGGGGGACACACCGTAAGTACGATGCCGGAGCCGGCCGATACATCTCAGTACTTCTGACGGTCTGCGGGCTATCCACTGGCGATGAGGAACCGCTTGTGAGCTGCAGGTTGAGCGTCTGGGAAACTACGGTGATGACGTGCACACCCTCGTGCCCAAGGAGCAAGAAAACGCTCGAGCTCGAAGGCGAGACCCCCGCGCGTCGTGACAATCAGACACGCCTGGCGTCCTCATCGCATGGGTCAGTTGATGCGAGCGTAGGTGCAGCGCCACAAACACGACGCCCACGCAACGTCATGCCATGGACTCCAGTTGCTACGCCGGTGGCCTCAGGGCTGGACGCTTGCGTTCCGGCCTTCGCGCGCAGCTGCATCATGGATACTCGCCCAAGCGAACCCCAACCTCCCACCAGGCATGCCGATGATGTCAACGCCTGCGCGCCGGGGGATATAAACCCCAGGGTTCGCGGCGAACAGACTTTAGCAGTCACATATCCAATACTCGGCCATCACACTACCACCACAACACTTCGCACTACGCGCATCTGAGCACCATGTCCGACTTCAACCAGAACAACCAGGGCAACAACGTCCAGGGCGGCCAGCAGGGCGGCGAGAAGGCCGACTGGCTCGACAAGGGCATCGAGGCCGCCGGCGACAAGGCGGGCGTGAACATCGTGCGTGTCTCCTAGCCCCTGTGTACCATGTCTGTAGGTGCTTACCGAGTTGTTTTCCAGAGCCAGAAGAACGCGGACACCGCGGGGGACTTCGCCAACAAGGAGGTCAAGAACAAGGAGGGTGAGTAGCGGCGGTCGAGCACGCTTGCGACTGATATGGATTTGGGACAGCTTGCTGATAGAGCGTATATTTGACAGGCTTCAACCTCCCTGGGGTCCACTAAATGCTTGGGAGATTTGTCGGGACGGATTGTATAACTGTGTAGTCGTAGCTTTGTATAACATCGCATCTGGATACTAGGGATTTGACTCTTTCGGAGACCACCTAGTCGTGTGAGACAAGCTGGGAACCAGAGCAACATAGGCGTGCGTGAGGAGGAAGCACGACATACCATACAACGTGCGCCGTGTCCGTCTGATGAGTGACTTGATGGCGTTGTGGAAGACGCAAGCTCAGGCTGGGGTCCATTCGATGCTCGACGAAATCAATCGCCTATACGTCAGAGTGGTGGCGTAGTGAGCCTTCCCAATATGGCAGGTATAGTATTCGCCATGACCCCTGCTCGTCCATTGCAAGTAAACCTGCTAGGCAGATCTCAACGTCGTCATGGCCAGGGACATTCGTATGCACACTGAGTGTATGCGCCTCTAGGAAGGCAAACCATCTTAATTTGTGCGACACGATAACGCGGGGAGTCGGCCCTCGGGGACTCCGCGTGGAGACGGCCGTGGGTAGCAATCACGCCGACGTCATGGGTAGCCACCGCCCGTCCCTCGCCTCCCGATGCGGTCAGAAACCTCCCCAATCCACCATGCCACCCCAGCCATGATGTCACCACGCCTGCGCTCCCGTACATATACCCGCGCCCACCGCCGCCGACGAACCCACAATCGCACTCACCAACACTCACACCCACCACACCTCACACACACTTCCCTCTCTCTCACCACCAAACACACATCACACACCATGTCCGACTCCTGGAACAACTCCGCCTCGTCGACCGGCACCAACTCCGAGTTCACCTCGGGCCCCGGCGGCGGCACCCACTCCGAGGGTTTCAACCAGGGCCAGGGCCGCGGCGGCGCGTACGACGAGATGCAGAGCTCCGCGACCTCGAACAGCATGGGCGGCGGCCAGGGCGCGATGGGCTCGGGCGTCGCCGGGGGCTACTCGGGCAACTCGCAGGGCCAGACGACCGGCGAGAAGCAGGACTGGCTCGACAAGGGCCTCGAGGCGATCGGCAAGAAGGCTGGTATCAACATCGTGAGTGGTCGTATTTGGATGAAGAGCGATGGGAGGGATGCTGATGTGCACGCTGCAGAGCGACAAGAACGCGGATACCGCTGGTGACTTCATCAACAAGGAAGTTAAGGAGCGGGCTGGTGAGTTCAATGGCGTTGTCTACCATCCGTTCCACATGCTCAACGTTATCACGCAGGTCGCAACCTCCCTGGAGTGCAGTAGACGGTTACGGCGAGCGATATGGACTAGCGCATGCATGGACAATCACTGTAACATAGACATTGTATAACACTTCTCGGATGCACACCTACATTCGCGTGATTG
Organism: Trametes sp. AH28-2; assembly: GCA_001304625.1. Taxonomy (NCBI): domain Eukaryota; kingdom Fungi; phylum Basidiomycota; class Agaricomycetes; order Polyporales; family Polyporaceae; genus Trametes; species Trametes sp. AH28-2. The sequence goes on from KQ464113.1 coordinate 152,709, forward strand.
TTCTCGTTCTCGATGAACAACGTCCAAGAGACTTCAGTCCATAGCGTGAAGTTCCGAATCTTGATAGGCGTGCTGCATTCCGCCACGAGCCCTAGACCGTTTGCGACAACATCCGGAGGCCTATCTTCAGCTGCTCGCTGAGTGCGTTCACCTACCCAATTAACCGTTAGCAAAGTTCCCGATTCATCCGAAGATGAGAAACTCACGTTCGCGCGTCCGAACACCCTAAAGTGATCCCCCGGGATGCTCAGCACTGGAACCTCCCTACCCCCCAGCGCCTCCTCCCACATGGGCACAGTCCACTCGTCTCCCTCCTTTGTCAAAAACGCACGCACATGCTCATCGAACTCTTCAGGCACATCTCCCTCGTGCGGGGCGCTGAGGTCCGCAGGCTCCGTCGCTCGCAGGTACACGGCACGTAGCCCAGGCGGGGCAGGAGAATGAGCGGGGTCGTACGCGACGAGCGCGCGCGTCGCGATGCGCATCTGGCCCGCGAAACCGGGTGTGGCCTGTGCATCGGAATGCGGGGTGTTCCTGGGAGATCCTGCTGCCGCGGCCTTGTGCGTCCCGGTGAGGCGGTCGTCGAGCGCGCGGATGAGCGACTCGGGGAGCGATCCTTGCGTCTGCGGCGCGGGCGCGTCGATGAGGACGAGGCCTTTGACGTGGACGCCCAGGGATTCGAGCTGCCGCGCGAGCTCGAGTGCGACGACGCCCCCGAACGACCAGCCTGTGAACACAGGGCGTCAGTTGAGCACAATTGGGGGTCTCTAGCTCAGGACGCTCACCTCCGACGTAACACTCATCCCCGATGGACACACGATCCCCGTCGACGGACACCGCCCCGGCTAGCGCGGATGCATACGCTCGCGCCATGGCCTCTACTCCTCCATCTCCGTTCGCGGTACCGGCTGTGGATGCCAGGAAGCGGGCGAAGTCCGCGTTACGCACTGCCCAGACGTCGCGCCCGAGTGGCGCGAGCCGCTCATAGCTCCCGATCGTCCCGCTGCCATCGTGCACGAGGACAAGCGGGATAGCGGCGGGCCCTGCACCTGCACATGGTGCTTGTTGTATCTGCACAAGCTCGTGGCCGTGCGGGTACCGGAAGGTCTTGTGTACGCGCGAAAGCGACGACAACACCTCCGTGTTCGACCGCGGTGCGTTCGCGGGGCTCGCGGTCATGGTCGAAGCCACGGGGCGCGGCGGTCCTCGCACGAGCGCGCGGAGGACGTCCCGAGCGGTGCGGCACGCGAAGAGCGTCTCCTCGCTGAGCGCGAGGCCGAGGCGCGTCTGGAACGCGTGTCGCGCCTCGATCGCGGAGAGCGAGTCGAGCCCGAGCGCGTGCAGCTCCGCGTCGTCTGCGATGTCCGCTGCGGGGATGTCTAGCACGGACGACAGCACCGTCTTCACTGATTCGATGTCCACCCCGGTGTGCTTCAGTGTAGCAGGCGGGTCTTTTGGGAGGATTTGCTGTAGGGATTCGTCGCCGCACAGCGTCAGGAGGCTGTCCTCCGCCTCGCCGTTCGGGCTCGCTAGTAGCCCCGCGTTATCCCCGCACGCCTCCGCGACGAGCCGCACGAGCTCGCTCACCGTCACGGCGCTGGAGAGCTCCTGCGCACTGAGCGCCTGCGCCGCCTGAGGGACGGCCGCGCGGAGACCCGCCGCGACCTCCCAGAGCATGAGAGAATCGACCCCGAGGTGCGCGAGGTGCGCGTCGGCCTTCACGTGTGAGAGGGAGATCCCGGCTGTTTCTGAGATGACGCGTAGGACCTGGCGTTTGAGGTCGTATGCGGGCAAGGGTCGGAGGGGTGATAGCTTGGGAGTGGAGCAGGCTTGCGGGGAAGGTGGTGTCCAATCGACTGGCGTACTAGCCGTGACAGCAGACCTCCCGGCGGCGGATTGAAGCATCTTGGTGAACGCGCCCAGTCCGACCTTGCGGAATCGCACCCTCTTCAGGCGCGCCACGATCCTCTTGCGGGGATCCTCCACCTCCAGCGCATACACGTCCACCGCGACGACGCCCTCCGCGTCCCGCACCACCGCCGCGTACACGCCATAGCGCGCCGAGATGTCCAGCGTACTTGAAAGGAAATGGGTTTTGTCGACGTGCGAGCAGATGTACGCGTCGCGCCCGTTGAGGCCGCGTGTGAAGTTGACGAGGAAGCCGGCGACGTGGAAGAGGGTGTCGACGAAGATGGGGTGCGTGGCGAGCGCGCCGCCGCCGCTTGCGGAAGTCGGGTTGCCAGGGGGCAGCTGGATGATGGCGTAGGCGGTGGAAGAGGATGCGGAGACGGTGATAGTCTGGATCGTGCGATAGAGGTCTGAGTAGACTACAACTGAGGGGAAGAGGAGGTCGTATATCGTCCGGGTGTGGAACGTCTCGGACGGAGTAGAGGCGTCCGAGCGGAGGATGCCGTCGATCTCCCGTCGGACGGTAGCAGCAGAGTAGGAGAGCTTCGATAGGCGCAATTGTGTTGTCGTCTTCTTGAAGGATCCCTTGCAATACACCTGGGCCTCCATCGCACCATTTGCCGAGGATATGGTGAACGAGCCCGCATGCTGCTCGCGGCCCTCGTGTAACACGACCTCGATTCGCACCTGATCACCATGTTCCGGAGCGTACACCAGCGGCTTCAGGTAGACCACGTCCGCGAGGTCGAGGGCGTCATCCTCTGTCCAAGCATGGCAGTCTTGAAGTGCAGATATGGCAGCTGAAACAGCGAGCTCCGCATAAACCGAGGCAGGACAGAGCGGGACGCCGGCAACGCGATGGCCCTGTATCAGCTCCGCGAGCGACCCGAGGTCCGTCTCGTACACCGCACTTGAATCGCTCGCCGCCGGGCGGACACAGCGATCGAGGAGGGAAAACCGTGGACGAGCAACCATCTGCGAGTGACTGTTGGCTTGAAGAGGGCGCTCTTTGTACGGTACCCAGAATCGCGTCTGCGCGAACGGATACGCCGGGAGGTCGACCAACCGCGCCACAGGCGCGAGGTCCGCGAACACCCGCCGCCACTGCACCGGCACGGACGTGCAGTAGAGCTGCACGAGCGCCGCGCACAGCGTCTCGAGCCCAGAGGTGTTCCTGCGCAGCGAATGGAGGAGGAGCGGGGCGTCGTCGGTTTGGAGGGAGCGCAGGAGCGGGAGGGTGGTGGGATGGGGGCCTACTTCGATGAATGCGGCGACGGAGGAGAGCGCTGTTTGCGCGACGAGGCTCTGCACGCCTTGGTGGAAGCGTGCAGGCTGACGGCAGTGGCGCGCGAAGTAGTCTCCGCCGAAGGCGGACGTGTCGCCAGGCTGGATCAGGGTTCCTGTGACGTTCGACAAGATGGGGATCTCTGGGGACGAGAACGTCACGTCTTGCGAGAGGGCCTCGAGGTCTTCGAGAACAGGGTCCATTGCTGCCGAGTGGTACGCGTAGGCGACCTCGAGGCGGGTATGGCGCAAGTCCTTCGATGTGCAGAGTGTTTCGAGATGCTCCAGTTCGTCGAGATCGCCCCCGACGACGAAGCTCATCTCGCTGATGCGCACAACTTCAGAGATCATCGCAAGCAGAAAAGAGAAACATCAAGTACGAACCTGTTATAGCAGCATACCTCCAGACTAGAGAACGCACCACGGCCTAGCATAGGCGCAAAGTCGCCGACGGAGCCGCGCACGGAAACCATACCAGTCTTCCGAGGGATGCACTTCGCAGAGATAGATTCGGCTCGCCTAGCCACGACCCGGAGAGCATCGTCCAGTGTAAGCACCCCGGCGACCACCAGTGCAGCGAATTCGCCGAAACTGTGTGATGTCCCTCTTGGTTACGGGTTGATGCAGTACAACGCTTATAGACGCACCTGTGCCCAAAGACCGCGAAGGGCTGAACGCCCCATGACATCCACACCTGCGCGAGTGCGTACTCCAGCACGAATAGCGCCGCTTGCGACGACCGGAAGTGCGTAGCCTCGTCTCCGCCAGCGGGCACACCTCTAAAGACGTCTACGATCCCGGGCTCGCCTGCCAGGACGAGCTTTTGGTGGCACACGTCCACGACGCGCGCGAAGGTGGGGAGGCTCTCGTACAGGTCGCGGCCCATGCCGAGATACTGCGAGCCTTGCCCGGAGAAGACGAAGACGACTTTGTCCGAGGCGGGGTCGGCCTTGACGATCTTCGCGTTTCGTAGATTCGTGAGGAGCTCTTCCTTGGAGCGTCCGGACACTGCGAGACGAAAGGCGTGAAGCTCTCGGCGGGCCGTCGCGGAGTAGGCGAAGTCCTGGAGGGACGCGTCGTCGTGAACGGTCTGTTCGCAGTGTGTTATGTACGTTCGCCGGCGCTCTTCCGTTGTCTCCGCGCTCTTGCAGGAGAGCCCGAGTACGAGATAGCCAGAGGCGGCGTCAATCCGAGGGCGCGGCGGGTACTCCTCCAGGATCAAAGCGCTATTCGACCCCGCAGCACCGAAGTTGTTGAGCAACGCAAGGCGCGTCTTGCCTTCCTCGCACGTCCAAGGGACGTGCTCCGTATCGATGCGCACGTTGTCGATGCCGAGGTCGGGTATCCGCGGGTTGAGCTCCTTGAAGGAGATATGTCGCGGGATCGTACGGTGCTGCATCATAAAGATGAGCTTCGCCAGGCTCGCTGCGCCCGACGCCGCTTCAGCGTGGCCGATGTTCGCCTTGATAGAGGTGATGTGCAGCGGGTTGTCCTGCATGCGGCCGACGGCGAAGACTGCGCGGATCGCCTCCAGCTCAGCGGGGTCGCCTGCTTGCGTCCCGGTGCCGTGGCACTCGACTACGCTGATGTCCAGCGGGTCGACGTCGGCGGAGGATACGAGCTTCTGGTATAAGGAGGTTTGTGCGGGAACGTGAGGGTGGGTGATCGAGCGGGCGTTTCCCGACTGGTTGACTTCGATCCCCCGGATGACGCCTAGGATCCTGTCGTTCTCCGCGACCGCGTCTTCGAGGCGTTTGAGGACGAATACCCCGCAACCCTCTGAACGACAGTATCCGTCCGCGGATGCATCCCACGGCCGACACTGCCCTGTCTCGCTCAGGAAGTGACCTCTAGCGAGGCCAAGGTACATCTGAGGACCGTCAGCGTGTGCGTTGTAAGCGACACAGCGATGCTTACATCGGGGCTCGTGATGATGTTGACCCCTCCGGCGAGTGCGGCATTGCAGTCGCCACACGAGAGAGCGCGACATGCTTGGTGAATGGCGACCAACGAGGACGAGCACGCGGTGTCGAGAACCATCGACGGTCCTCCGAAGCCAAATGCGTATGAGATCCTCCCACTCAGGAAGGCTGGGAGGGTACCTTTCAAGAATGTTCGATGCCGATATTAGCAGATAATGACGATCAACGCACCCGTGCTGTAGTATACGTCGATGCTATCCCGCAGGTTCTGTACGTAGTCATTGGTCGCCACTCCAACGAATGTCGCAAAGCTGTCAGGATCAGATGTCGGCGTCGCTCTAGGACAGTAACCTGCGTTCTCAAGGGCGTGGTAAGCCACGCGAAGGAGGACACGCTGCTGAGGATCCATGCTGCGGGCCTCCCTAGGAGAGATCTGGAAGAACGAGTTGTCGAATGCGTCTGGGTCACGCAGAAAATTTCCCATGTTGGTGTTCATTGACCTGCCGCTAGTCCTTGAAGCATCCATATAAACAGACGCGTCAAAGCGGCTCGTGGGGATCTGAAAGCTCTGTGAATTGATTGAAATATAGTTACAGCCGCCCGCTCACCTGCTCTAGCGTGTTGATGCCTTCATGGAGCACATTCCATAAGCTCTCGGGGTCCTCGGCTCCGGGGAACTCTACAGCCATGCCGACGATAGCGATCGACTGGGTGTTGCGCGGAATGGACGAGCTCGAGCACTCAGACATCGAAGGAAAAGAACAAGAAGGCACCGAAGACGCATCACATGCATGCTCATCAGGCTGGCTCATTGCTTCTGCACTAATCGTATCAATGTCAGTGACTTGTCAAGTACAAGAATGACGATACTGTAAACGAGACGTGCAATCAGGCCACAGTGTATACTCACCGTCGCGTGGCGATTGAAGGTCGGGAAAAGAGGTCAGCGATAACAGGAGAGGCAATGCAAGCCGGAGCCGAGGTTACCCAGCAGACGCGAGCGAGGGACGGGAAGGTCGAGGGAGCTGCAGCCACCGCATCTTCCTTATATCACACCTGTGCGTGACAGGTCTCGAGGTTCGGGGATACGGAAGACGTCAGCCGGAGGGCGACATATCCTTTCGATAGGATCCATCCTTCCTGCCAGACGCCGCTGTTCGGGATACAAGCTGGCGTGTTCCAGCCCAGAAAGACGATGCGAGTGTTCGAAGAGAAGGACAAGGCCGAGATCGGCGTGCGCAGGCGTGCGCTGTGTCAAGCTTGCCCAAACATAGACAAACTTCCCAGCGCGCGCCTACTCCGATCTTGGCCGCGTCGAGCGCGGAGCCGACTCACTCCCAGTCCCCTCACACCTTCAACTATCCTACTGCCACAGGGATATTGGTGGTGGATGTGAGTACGGCGAAGATCATGAACACTTGCATGTCAATTGAATTTTTATGTGTGTTAACATGCGGTATATCGTACAGAATTGCGATATAGCGATCATGGGGGCCGGTAGACGACGTAGGGCGTCGGGCCACTATCTGCGCAGCTGAGAGGCATCATAGCGTCCAGCACGACTTGAACCAAGTGCAGCCGTGGCAAGTACGTTTTCGTCGCCCACAGTAACGGCGCTGGCACCGTCCGACCGAGTCGGGCGAACGGGCGCGTTTTCGAAGGAGTATAATGCGTTTTGTGCAGAAGCAGCTTGAGAGGGCCGCTGTCAGTACAACAGAATATTGGCAACATAAAGGCCATGATGCATACCTCGTTCCCGGCGTGGGGGGTTGACTCCCAGCGTCGGAGCCGTGTTATAGGTATCAAGCAGCACATGCCGCGTCGTCCCTTTCCATGGTCTCGGAAATATTCGCACTGGCGTTCCGTCTTACCGTATGAGAGCCTACATCGACGTCTGTCCCAGTTGACGTGTGCGTCTTTGATGTGCCGTGGCAGACCTCTGCGTTGCTTCGAGTACGAGCGCTCAGGCCCATAACACCCGCACTCCCGATGGATGCAAAGGCCGCCCAGTCGAGGCATCGCATCCGCGAAAGCGGGGCTAGCTGGGCGCCGTGCGCACCAGTTCGCGAACGCTTAGGCGGTGAGGTCGCGCGTTCTTCCCTTCGCTAGGCTTGCATGGCCCCATTAGTTTCGCGAGTTGGCCGTCTCCGAGGGCGCTCCCAGTCGCTTGCTGCGGGTCCCACTGGGTGAGCGTACAGACGTGTATACTGCGAGATTAGGACGTACAAGCGGGTTGTGCGAGTGCCTACTGTTTCCCTGGGGTAGACCCGTCCACAGAGCGCGGATGGCAGGGTCATGCATAGCTTTACACGTTCGAGGTTGATCCTCCCGGCAGGGAGATGAAGAGGACCTGAGATGAATGCGGAGCGATGGCGAGTATGTCGTCGAGAGGTGGGGCGCGCAGCGTAACGGGACTGGCGGGGTGGCCGCTGCTTGGTAGCGTCCGCATGAACCGACCCCTGCATACTGGTTAGCGCAGACTCCGCATACACGAAGTGGATATGAGGGAATCAGCACGTACAATCGCAATGTAGCTCCGTTTATGAGGCGCGGGTATCTGGGTCGCTCAGGTCCTGTGCGTTCGGGAAACGTTCGCCAGACTGAATCCGTTGAGTCGATGAAGGGATGATGGCCGCGACTGGATCCGCAAGCGGGCGCGCGACGCCAATGCTCGCGCGCACATGCTGTTGAACATCGACGCGCTCGACGTGTATGGTGCGCGAGCTTGATCATAAAGTTTTCCTGAGTAACCCTCGGCCCTGTACCAGAGGGAAGCACCATCGGAGTTGAGGGTGGGCAGAGTAAGAGCTTCATTGACAGGCTGCAAGGATCCATCAGGCGGCGCATAGTGGACACGGGAGACGATGCTCACCTTAGGCCCGAGCTCCCTTCATTCTCGTGCACGTCTTCTGGTGCCGTCCCAGCGCGTCATTTCGACCAAAACCGTTACCGCACGGCGTGCACACAAATTTCCACCGCCAGTGCACGTCCTTGACGTGCCTGGGCAGGCCGTCACGCTGACTAAACGTTCTCGTGCATCCAGGCCATGTGCAGTGCACCAGCCCATCGGCGCCGTAGACTACGTGGGAGTTGAGATGCTTGCCGTCCTCATTCGATCGGGTGAGTCGATACGGGCACGCGTTCTGGTTCAGCCCGCACATGTTGGGTCCGGTCTCCGGAGTGAAGAGGACCTGTCGTAGGGGCCCTTGAGCTGGCTTCGTCCGCTTCCGGGGGGCCGGCTCTGCATCGGTCGTCGCGGCAGTTGAGGAGTCTGCTACAGGTGCCTCTTCTTCCCGTGTGTCCTCGTTCTCTTTGTTGCCGTCGGGAAAGGCTTCCTGACGGGCCCGCTTCTTCCCTCGCCTCGCAGCCAGATGGGTGTGCGCCACGTTCTCTCTGCCCTCCGTAGTCACGGTGGACGCTATGCCCTGTTTCTTGGAGAGAACGCTGGAAGGCGCATGATTAGGCTCAGGATTTCCCCCCACAGGCGAAGCGGCGGCGGGCGTGGAGAGAGGTTGATGAGGCTGCGGGGATCGACATTTCGGGGACGCAGACTCGGATTGCTGGAACTCAGGCTCAGGTGATTGCCAGGCAGGTGCTCCGCGCATAGGAGTTCTGGTCCCGTCCAACGAGGGATCAGAGGGCATCGGCAACGGGGATGGGGGCATCCGAGTCGAGGGAACGGTCGTGCTGATGGGTGCTGAAGAGGCCTGTACTCGCGGTTAACGAAGTGAACGCGGTCGGTATGTACTACAACCTACATCAACAGGTATCCTTAGGACATACTCGTCCAACTCATCGTCGTCCAGGTCAGGGTCCGGGGCGAACTGGAAACCGGTCGGGGCGGCCACCGGTACAGTGATCGGCGTACGGGGGAGCGGAGGCGCGAGTGTTGATGGCGAAGGCGAACACGCGCGAGAGGGACCCCTCGAGAGCCACGACGTGCTCAAGGGAGACGATGGCGGGGACACACAGCGTGAGAGAGGTAGTGGGCTGTATGGACACGGGGACAGAGGTCCTGTCCGCGCGATCACTTCGTCCATCCAGAAATGCGTCGGCTTCACAGATGCAGTTAGCCACCGCCAAGGAGGGAACGAGTCGCCGACTTGCCTGCTGATCAAACGTATCCTCGAATGAACTGTACTCCTGCGACTCGATGCTTTCTGGCCAAGAAAGAGGCGTCGAAACCGTGTTGTCGAGGACATGGGCGGGAGAGACTTGATCGGGACTGGGGAAAACGAGAGCCTCGTCGTCCTCGGACAACAGGGAGCTGGATGCATGCGTGTTCATCTTGAGCTATTGGGTTCACAGTGAGCGAATGTTCGGGTAGGGGGTCAAGCGACGCGTCGGAGCGACAGGAGCGAGAGGTGGGTAGTGGAAGGGTTCAAAGAGATGTTGTACGAGTGAGGAAGAGAGTAGGAGGGCGTCAAGAGAGAAATGACCATACCTACTTCATGCGAACAATGGCAGATCGCCACGCGAGAGCGCGATCTTGAACATCGACGCGCTCGACGCGTTTTGCGCGTGACCGCGACCTTCCTTTGTCGTAGCGCGCATTGTCTAGAATTATACTCCGCCATGAGCCACTGTCGTCGAAGAGGCCGATGTGGAGATGTGTACCTTCTTAAAGGATGAGGCTACGTCCGCTCCTCCTTACAAGCTTTCACGATTTCTGGTTATTGGTTATCTTTAGCACGTCTGGTGAGCGTGTACGACTCCGCGAGAGGTTCAAGATTCGCGGAATAGCTCTGGATGCATGTGGAACGGGAGGCCTTATGTAGAGTGCGAGCACAAGGTGACGTTTAGATATTGTTTATGATACTTCACCACTGCGCTTCGATGCGCGTAAGGCCCTTCAGTTACCAACAGGATAATGTCGCCCGAAAGGCACGTTCACTAAAAAACGAACTTTGCACCAAAAGCCGTACGCCGTACTGAATTACCCTGGTAGTCTCGATCTGACATGTCCTTTATGACAGACGTACCCGTGCTCGGAAGACGATGCTCGGTCGAAGGCGTTCTACGAGAACATACCGCTGGCAGAAAACCGTCGCCTCCAAGACCGCACCTCGGATCAATTCCACTCAAGGCACAGCCTGGAGGATTGGGCACGCCCGACGCGTATGGGGCGCGAGCGTGATCATGAAGTTGTCCTGAGTAACCCTTTGATCTGAGCCATGTACTCAGAAAGGACCAAGGATTCTCGCGCACCTTTTGCAAAACCACGTGTGCACTGCAACGCACTCTGGGTCTTGCCTGCTAGGTAGAGAACGAAAGTAGAGCCACAGATCGCAAACAACGTATATCGACCGCAGCCCAATCGCACTGGACGAAGCGCACAAGAATAAAAGGTCGCCCTTATGTCGCCCATGACAAGCATGGCGCTTTGGACAAGAACTCAGTAGAGCCTTGGGTCGATGATCAGATACGAAATCAAGAGGAGGAAGTTCCGGGAAACGTCCTTTCGAGATCAGTCTTCACGTTCCGATGGACATTCGTTTCACCGGGTCGGATTGGCCCTTCGCAGCGTTTATAGCATCAGGAAACCACTTCATGTTTCATTGTTTGAGTTATATGAACGTTGTCTATATGTCTGTTAGATATGCGGAATCAGTCTTTCGGGCCCTTCGTTACTCACCTTTCAAGACAAGCCTTTTCCTCCGACTCGCCAGTATTAAGTAAGCATGTCGATTGATCACGAACGGCGGAGCACCTTGCCCAAAAGAAAGTCTATAGCGCAGTCTTTGAGGGTATCGAGATGCCAGAGATGTAGCGTAAAGATCGCGCGCGTGTAGACGAAGCATGGTAGGAACGAGTGAGGTGTAGAGTAACTCTACGTGTCTGTGCCAGGCGAGAGTTCGGAGACTGCCGGATTAAGCGCCCGTGCATACGCGTCTTCAGCGCTTCAGCTTCAATCGCGACGCGACGTAAGTATCTCTCATGCATATGCCACCCACCGTGGCCTTTCCCTGTATCTGACAACTTGTACTGAGTGGATCCATGGTTATTCCACGACCCGAGTGACCCTGTTCAAGATCAGCTGGTGAATATTCCCGTGCATCAAAATCGCCGCGCTGTTCATGGTTTCCAGTGTCCACGAGCAGAGCGGTAAGCGACCCAACAAAGTCCAGAATATTGTGATGTATAGCAGGTTTGTCACAGTGCGAATACATACAACGGAATAAGTAAAAAAACCGCGAAGGTATAGCGGGTGGAAGCGAGCTCTTATCGAGAGACAGCGTGACGTCGGACGAGCGGAGCGTCCGAGCGCATTCGCAATACAAGCATCAGGCCTCAACTGGCTCTGCCTGCTTCTGCGCTGACTGGGAGCCGGTCTCCGCGACGGTCGAGGAGCCGGATACAGGCTCCTCTTCTGCCTGTGGACCCCCGTCCTCTTTGTCGTCGTCGAGAAAAGGTTTGAGATGGGTCCCCTTATATCCCTGCCTCCTCGCAGCTGAACGGGCGCGCGCTACATCGTCGCTGCCCTCCGTAGGGAGGTCATGGTCTGCTCCGGAGAGCGTTGGACTGCGTAGGGACAGGGGCAGGATTGCCTCCCATAGTCTTGGCGGCGGCTCGGGGCATTGCCATCTCGGTGATGCAGACTCGGATCGTTGGCCGGGGAGTTGGGTTTCGGAGACTCTGGCGCGGATGCTTTGCGCATAGGGACACTGGGCGCGTTCGATGATGGAAAGCGACTCGAGTTCGAGGGCAGCGGGCACGGGGACGGGGACATCGGGGGGCCGGCGAGACGGATGTGTGCTACAGGACGGTGCTCGCAGTTAGTAATCTGAACGCAGCCGGCATGTAATGCGACGTACATCGGCAGGTGAACTTCGCACATACGAGTCATACAACTCATCGTCATCCATGCCAGGGTCCGGGGCGAACTGGAAACCAGCCGGGGCGGTCGCCAGTACAGTGATCGGCGTACCGGGGACCGGAGGCCCGGGTGCGAGTGCTTACGGCGAAGGCGAACACGCGCGGGAGGGACCCCTCGAAAGCCACGCCGTGCTCAAGGGAGACCATGGCAGCGACACGCAGCGTGAGGGAGGCGTGAGGGAGGTAGTGGTCTGGAAGGACACGGGGATATAGGTCCTGTCCGAGCGATGACTCCGTTCATCCGGAAATGTGTCGGCTTAATGGAAGCAATTAGCCACTGCCAAGAAGGGCACGATTTATCGGCTCACCTGCCAGTCGAGCGTATACTGAAGCGTGTTGTACTCCTGCTCCTCGATGTCTTGTGGCCCGGGATCCTCGAGGTAGTTCGAATCGGCGTTGGCGAGACGAACGGCGGATGAGGCCTGATCGGGACCGCGGGATACCAGGGAGCCGGAGTCGATGAACAGAGGGCTGGATGCATGGGTGGTCATGATGGATTGAGTGGATAGTAAGCGCAAGTTGGGAGACAATGGCTTCCTCTCCGCGTCGGAGTGTTAGGCTCTGTGGTGTCGGGAAAAATAATGGTATGAATGCATGCAAGGATATGGAGTGTGGACAGCCCGTGGCAATGTGCGCATGGAGGAAGGAGGAGCGGATGCGATGGTTCACGGTGAGGCTGGTAAGGTTGCGGGGAGGGTGCTCAAGGGTGTAACTTGCGACCATTGATTGCGGCTTGAGCCCAGTGCCATGCGTCGAGACAGTAGGTGCGGCTAGCGGGGCGTGGGGAAATATGTCCGAGCTCGCGATTGCCTGCCACGGCGGGATCGTCAGCTTGATACATGTGTCAGACAGTGTAAGAGCCTACTGGCGATGTCGAGCTTACCTTACTGTCCGAGGGGAGCTCACTTCAATTTGGGACAGTTCGAGTGCTGATGCCGCCCAAGAAGGTCATTCCGACCGAAGCTGGCTCCGCACGGCTTGCAGATGAATCTCCAGCCCCAATGTTGGTCCTTCACGTGCCTCGGTAGCCCGTCACGCTGCGTGAAGTCCTTCGTGCACCCGGGCCAGGTGCAGCGGACCACCCCGTCCACGTATACGACGTGCGTGTTCAAGTGGTCGCCGTCCGCGTCCGACCTGGTCAGTTGGTAGGGACATTCGTTCCCGTTCAGGCCGCATGTGTCGGGCCCGTTGGCGGGAGTGAAGGTCGTCTCTCGGAGAGCCGACTCGCCACGCTTCGTGCGCTTGCGCGCAGGTGGTTGGGGGGGAGCGGTCGGCGGTCCCGCTACTGGCACTTCTTCGGGTGGGTCCTGATTCTCCTTCTCTTCCCGGTCTTCCTGGCGCTTTCTCTTGTTGCCCCGCCCCGTTACTGCAGGTATGCCTTAGGCATCCTGCATCTCGGTCGGCTCGGTCGGAGACGTAGCCGCAGAAGGTACACTCAACGGTCCAGGGCCATCCGGAGAATCCTGCTGCTCGATTGCGGGAATTGCAGTAAGGGAGATGGAGTCAGACACGACGGGCGTAGCCTCGATGGAGTTCTGAGACTGAAGGTAAGCAGACGGGTGCATAGAGATGGCAAATGTCGACGCGTACCTCGCGAGGTGCGAGAACATACTTCTCTAACTCCTCATCGTCTGGGTTGGCATTCGGAGCAAGCAGGACGGCAATCGCCGACGACTCTTGCACAGCGGATGTATTCTTTGGCGTGGGAGATTGGGCAGGCGAAGGCGACGAGGAGGGTAAGACAGCGGGAGGAGGTATTGTGCAGGGCGCGGTCTCAGGCGAAGAGGATGATGTCGATACGGCTGTCGAAAGGACGTCGGAGGGGCAGGGCGAGGCAGGCCCTACACAATCCACGCCGTCGTCCAGGTAAATACGGGACGGTGGCTAGACAGGCACAATGAGCAACGACGAAGGGACGGCTTGCGGTTAGCTAACCTCAAGGTTGAATAGGTCCCTGAACACATCATCTTCACTCCACTGCGAGATGTCTTCCGGGCACGAGAGAGGAGAGTATGCATATTCGCGGCTTGCACCTTGCAGGACCTGGGGAAAGGCGGTGAGGTGTAATGCGTCACTGCGAGTGTTCATGGTGATACTATCGAACTAGTGATGACAGATGGAGTAAGTGACCAGTGGGAGGAGAGTTGGGAAGAGAGGTGAAGAACGTTGCGCGAGGAGATGCGAAGAGAGAAATGGCCATACTTGCTGCACGCGAACAATGGCAGATCGCCACGCGAGAGCGCGATCTTGAACATCGACGCGTTCGACGCGTTTTGAGCGTGACCGGGACACTCCTTTGTCGTAGCGCGCATTGTCTAGAATCATACTCTGTCATGAGCCACTGTCATCGAAGAGGCTGATCTTGGGACGCGTACCTTCGTAGGGGTGAGGCCGCGTCCACTCCGCTCTACAAGCTTTCCCGAGTTCTAGGTATCTCCGGCACGTCTAGTGTGAGTGTACGACTCCGCGAGACGTTTAGGGCTGGATGCAGGTTGAACGGGAGGCCTTATATAGAGCGCGAGCACAAGGTGATGTTTAGATATTGCTTATGGCCCTTTACCACTGCGCTTCGGTGCGCGTAAGGCCTTCAATTTCCAACAGGATGATGTCACCCAAACGGCTCACTCACTGGAGAGCGAATGCACCGAAAAGCTGTAGTACGCCGTATTTAATGGACCCGGTAGTCTCAATCTGAGATGACCTGTATGATAGACATACCCGTGCTCAGAAGACAATGCTTAGCCGAAGCCGCTCTAAGAGAACATACCGCTCGCAGAAAAGCATCGCCTCCAAGACCGCACCTCGGATCAGTTCAATTCAAGGTACGGCCTGGAGGACTGCCCGCACGATAATACTCTGACAGCATCTCGACTAGACTGACTGGACTGGCCGTACGAAACGAGGCACTGATACACAGGCTCGCATTACGCACTGAGTCTTTGAGAACCAGCGCCGGGCCGCAGAAGTTGAAGACACAACGACAATGTCTGCATATCTGCAAGGACGCTCCTGTACTGTGCATAATGGCATAAGGAGCGAACGCGACTTTGATTGCTTCAAACCTCTTACCGTTGTTGCTTCCTTGTCTCCTCTTGGTGGAGTGATTATAACAATGCTTATTGACCGGCCTCAGACGGATTCTCAAGGGCTTTCGGCAAGCTCATGGCGATGCCACTCTATTGAACAGAAACTATCCCCTGAGATCGAAGGAAATCAGATCAATCTCATAGCAGGATATGTCGTTGGTCGTACACGATTCCTGCTCGACTGCCAGGAACTCCGGGACTCCGACTCAGTGAGGTCGGCAGGTGAACGTTGACTTGATGGCGAACTTGACGTTATATACGTTATATGTAGTACCGGCCTCAATGTTTGGAACTCGCGAGGGTTTCCGGCGTGTGCAACAGATGATCCATAGAACAGTACAGAGCAGACTGCCCGAGTAAGTACTAGTCGCCTCAGAGCAAGTTTCTCTGCGGCAGCGGCAGTTGGGGCAACTGAGCAGGCTGAGCCCCCGGACCTACCCGCCTAGGCACGTTTTGGGCGGATTGCTGACGTTTGAGGATAGAAGTCGGGCAAAACTAGATATTTCAGTCTTCTTGGGGTAGAACGGCGCCCACATTGGACGCCAAATAGTGAGGCACTGTCAGGGGTCCCGCGACTCTCTGCTCCTCCAGTCGGCGCCCGGTACGAGTTTTCAGGCTACCACCTCGCTCTGCATGGTTCCTCGACCTCTACCTCCATCCAGCTACCAGTACTGGGAATTGATGCTGTGAAAAAAACTACTGTCTTACTTTCCTGGATGTCACCAATAGTCTCGGCGAGTATTGTTCAGGGAATCCGCGTCCGAAAGTTCCTGAATTTCGGTGTTGCATTAGAGGCCTAAGGCTTTGCAAGTCATAACCTTGTAGGTGATCTGTACACTAGCAACAATCGCTGTGCCGTATATGTTGAGTACTCGGTCAACTACCTGATAGTTCGAATACTTTGACCAGGTAGCCCGCCCCTGAACCGCGTACAGGCGATGCTTAACTCAGATATCTCCAAGACCTACGCCTGTAAAGTGAACGTCTCTGACTTCGTGGATGTCGATGTGGCGGTACAGGATGTATGAACTGGATCCCCTCACATTATCTTCGCAGAGCATATCTGGCCACAGTTCTGAGGCGCGCGGTACGTTTTGTATACGCAGCCTGGCTCATGGGCTGAGGGTCTCACAACGAGTTCAACAGGTCCGTCAGGTCATCGCATTGCCGCGTCAGCTCTAAGCGATGATATAGTTTTCCTGCCGTCCTTGATCTCATACAACTCCGGCGCATCAACTATCGATCTGCTTCACGTATGTCACCCGCCAGAGTTTCTACAGGCGATGGCGGAAGTGGAGGAGACCACGAAGGACAGGCAACACTTTCATCGTCGACAGCGTGGTTCGAAACATGGCGTGATTCGAAACTGACAGTATGGTACGGACCTTGACACGGCTCATGGATCAGGAGGGCAGGTAGACTCACGCTTCTATTCAGAGTCGAGGGAGGAACGTTCGCCACCGGGGTGCGCACTTTCATAACCCTCCATCGTACGATGCCACTAAGTCGACTCTATGTGCCCTCTCACCGCAGGAGGCGTCCCGAACGTAACTCCATTCAATACCGGGACGTGTTCCAAGGCCACTGGTTCCGACAAGCGAACTCTAGCAGACATGCCGTTCACTAGAAGACGGACTTGAGGTACGAGGGGCGTCCTATAAACATCGCCCGTGTCACCCAACGCTCGAGCGCCCTCGGGAGCGGTCGGCATGCGCGAACAGAGGGCCAGAGGGAGACGTGCCGAGCAGCGAGAATGAAGACGGGCGGCTGGATGTGGAAGGAGGCGCGGCCGCCGCGCGCCCAGCGAATCGGCACGAAGGAACGTGAGCACCCCCTCGGTACCGATTCCTTGTTGACAACTGTACGCTGAACGCCTCCCGGTAGCTTACTCTGCCCCCGCGCGCTACGAAGGTGTTCCGCGTGAGCTCTTCCGTCATGACAGGAATGATCATCTGCACCGGTTGCATTGCAACCTCATGCCGGACATACACTACACAGGCGGCATCGACGTATTGGTCAAGTGTCGCGCCGTTCGATTCGACGAGTCGGAGATAAGTATGGGAACGCAGAGGCAGCGGCGACCCGACAGGAGTGAGCACCCTCCAAGTTGGCGTCCGGGTGTGTCATATGTTCTAACTGGCTTCAGTTCGCCCTCGTACAGCTTGCGTCAAGGTTTTGCACTCTGAGAAGGTCTCTCGCCGCCGTCCCGCCGAGCAATCCTCTCCGCGCTAAGCGCACTACGCAAAGCGTCTGACGTACTAGCGTGCGAACACAACAGTCGACTATATGATGCGGTGACGGACGGAGGTAAGGCTCCAACTCGTCAGATGGTAGCTCCAGTTTACAACGACTCTGACATGGCGATGCCTGTATCAGACAGGGACAGACAGTGACATCGTTTCCACACCGATGCAAAGTAGACGTACTGACAGGTACGTCTGTTCGCGCACCTTCAGACAAAAATGGCGACGCTCGGGTGCGCGCCGAGGACGGGGACTCGGGCAAACGCCAAGGCCGTGCAGGCTGCAATAGCACGACGTCTGTCCGATCGGCCAGGATCCTGGTGCAGGGCGAGGGTCAGCGCCCGGTCCCACATACACCCTTCGCGCCTCTTCGCTGCCCTGTCATGCCTCAGTTGTACCTTTCGAGTGACCGACAAGGACAATTCACTCTTCGGGGCTGGCGGCGGTGAGCCGCCGGACCTCGCCGGTGCGCACTGTTTGCGTCTCTTCTCCTCTGGCAGATGATGATGAGAGCTCGATGAACGACGCACTTGTACTGTGATCGTGGACTGTCCTGAGAGGACTCACGCCGGCAGAACGAGCAGGAGAGTGGGACGACATACCAAAACGCTGAGAACGAGGATATGTTTGCACAGAGGGGGGAAGAAGACGCGCTCTCTGGATCCGGCAAAGTGAAGTATAAGTGACAGTGCGGAAGCCGCAGCGGGTCGGGTCCGGGGTGAGATGCACTCAATCATCGGCGTTCCTTCGCCAAAGAGGTACATCCTCTCTCAGGATGTCATCTCGAAAGCGGTCAACGTTACTCATCCTATTCCTGTTGCCCCAGCTTCTGCTTCTCCGGACCGCGCGCCCTCGTATAGCATGTCATGATGTCATGACACTATCTCCTGGCGCCCCGTGCTTCCTGCGCGGCCCTTTGAAGGGACCGGGCAGCACTCGATAGCTAATGCGGCACATTACGTCCCGTCAACAGGTATCATTGACGAGCAGCGCCTCGCGGAAGACATGACGACATACGAAAGATATGTGCCTGAGCAGTTGACCGCGCACCGTACGGCACTCCGCACGTCATGGATGAACGTCTCAACTTCTCCGTGGACGACCAAGGGTAACGACCTTGGCCTTCCGAAGGGCCTTCTCACGGCTCCACGGATCCGCCGAGCACGGGCGGTCTGAAACCCGCTACCGACGTCGCGCAGCGTGCTCAACTGCATAACCCCGTCTTCGAGCCGCCGGTCTGTGTGGCGGACGCCGTGTCCTGTGCAGAAGCGCACGTGCTGATCGCATCGCAACGTGAGTGTCCGTAAGGACTAACGGAACCAACGCAGAGCAGCAACCTGCGTGGGCGTTGGAAAGGTCGACCAGTAGCATTAACAGACGTGAAAGACAACTCGCTCCGGCAGCTGCAGTTGTGACAACCCACAGAAAGGGCAGCGCACTTTAGAGGAAGAGACACATGTGCTGTTCAGCAGACGAGGGCCCACCGGAGACGGGAGAAGGGAGACGACCGTGGTGCAGACGCCCCCCAATCAGTCATTGGACCCGAGAGACATCCCCGTCTCGATAGAACCAACTACCCGCTGTCCGTCCAAGCGCGAAGGCACATGAAGAGATGGAAAGAAGCTGGGAAGGCGTGACCGGGAGTATTAGATGGTGCTACGACTTGCACCCCCGCGGATTCCCAGCCCCACTGCGTCCTTGGCATATCGAGGCCTGCACATCAACACGATGAACCGGACATCCGCGGGCGGGAGCTCGTCGACGTGGACCGCAGTCCCCTCATGTACATGAGGCGGAAGCGGCGGCGTCCGGGCACAAATGTGACTGACTAATCGGGAGGACGGGTGCACGTACGAGTGGAGTATAATTCCCGATGATCAGGCGAAGGCCCGCCAGAGACCACAAGGTGTGCTCGAGATGTGGGCGAAGAGTCGCCTCGATGCTACACCGTGTCTCCTTGCGTGATCAGTTCGAACCTGGGCCCTGGGTGCGGGAGAGTGAAAGGCTAAAATGTGCGAGGCCCGAAGGCCGAACAAATGTCACATGAGAGAAGTGACATTGCAGTGTGCATTTTGCAACATTCAAACAGTCCCTCACCTCGTGCGTATTGTAAAGCTATGTAGAGAAGCTTGAACTGCATCGCCGGCCGCCCGGGCCCTGAGGCCTAGTGTTTCTGTCGCCGCTCTTGAAACTGGGTCTGGTCGAGCAGCGACTAACACCGCACGCTTCCCGCGAAGAGCTATATGACCAGAGGGCACTAGACATGACAAGCATTGAAGACGGTCTGGCCGATTTTGACCGAGGAGATTGAAGCAGTGAGAAAGATTGCCGCGGCCGTCTGGCGGCAAGTGCTCTGTTTGTCTTTGTTGTGTGCGACGAGGTCAGATCTTGCGCGCCTAACGCGTGGGAACCGAACTCTAAGCCAAAATTCTGAGTTTATTCAACGCCTTCTGTCTTCTCCTTCAAGCTAGCGTCGCACTTTCAGATCTCGGTCTACATCCATTCGTCTCCTCTGCCGGCAGTGGATTTGCGTGCCATCTGTCGCTGCGCACTTTCCTTGAGCCGGCGCGCCTTCATGCCACGGCAGCGAACCTGTCGGATACCGGCGGAGGATGGCGTGTCGTCCCGACCGCCTTACGGCCTCTTCCAAATAAACACCGTGCAGAAGGCAACATTCCTCGTCCGTTCTGAACCCTTGATGCAGGATGGGTCGTATATCCTGTCATTCGTCGCAATTCGTACCTGATGTCCTCATCCTGCACCCAGCGTTCGCCATCGTTCATTTGCTATGTCCTTGGGGCTCTGCAATAGAAGCCGAGAACACCTGGCTTCCGCCACTCTCCGCGCGCGATGCACGAATCCTTCTATGTCCGCAGTGTAGACGCATCTTACCCAAGGACCGACACAGTCATTATGAGCGCTGCGCATGTCTCAGCCTCCCATTGGCTCGCTAAGATGAACGGACATGCGGCGTCACGTTTTTGGGGCGCGCACCGTCCGCCGCTCAATCAACGCTTTCTGGTCCGCTGTCAATGGGTTGTCGCAATCCTCCCAGAACAACCAGATCCCGAAGGGCGGGCTATTCACAAGTGGAGTCCAAGTCACCGTGTGATCGATGCGGTTTCCCCTTGGCGTCAGAGCGCACGGTTCGGCTGCGTGCATCTGGGCTGTGAAACACTTCCCGCTCACTTCATGCAGTCAGAGACCACGGCCGAACCAGGCTTCAGTGGTCTCGTCGCGGAAAATGCAGACAGGGATGCACCGCGGGTATAAAGGCAGGCCCTCGCTGAGGGTGTTCGACATTGACATCCAATCAGTCTTCCTCAGCTCATCCAGCTCTCCAGTCGCTCAGACTTTCCCCAACCCACCCCTCGCATCTCAAGATGTTCTCCTTCAGCACCATCGCCGTCTTCGCCACCCTCGCGTTCAGCGCGGTCACCTCCGCCATCCCCGCCACGGGCACGACCGGCGAGCTCGCTCGCCGCGAGGCTCTCCCCGTCGCTGCCGTTGACAACTTCGCCGGCGTTGCACGCGCCGACGAGGCCCAGGACAGCCTTGCCAAGATCTTCACCGACGCGCAGACCCAGCTCGTGCCCTTCACCAACCAGCTGAGTACGTCGACGCAGTATCACCTGTTCCTCAGCACCTTCACTAACCGCTTCTGCAGAGTTCGCAACCAAGCAGAACGCGACCGTCCAGGGCCTCACCCCCGCCGTCAACGGCATCAAGAACGTCCTCACCACCTCGACCACGCGCGTCCACGGCCTCCACGGCCTCCCCATCAAGATCATCCTCGCCTCGCTCGACGGCACCCTCATCCTCACCGCCGTCGAGGTCGCCCACCTTCTCGCCGCGGTCGCCATTGTGAGTCTTCTCGGTGATCGCCAGCTTCGCGGGTTCTTGACATCCATTCCACAGCTCGTCTTCGACGCCGTCGGCGCCGTCATCACCCTCCTCCACGGCGGCATCGCCCCCGCCGTCTTCCTCCTCCTCGTTGGCGTTGGGTAAGTCTTCGATCCCCTCGTACGCTTACTTGGGAAGCTGACCAGCCATCAGTGAGCTCGTCGGCACCCTCCTCCAGGCTGTTGTCGTCCTCGTCGGCGCCGTCCTCGTTGACCTCATCGTCATCCTGGTGCCGCTCCTTGCTACTGTTGTCGGCGTCATCCGCACTCTGGGCCTCACCGTCCTCCTCGCCCTCCTCGGTCTCTAAGCACCCAACAGAGGTACGTCCTTTCCGGCTTCCTTACCCTCCCACAGACAGTTGCTGATTCCGCTCGTAACTTGTCAGACCGCAGCGTGGCCATGTACACGGTGGCCCGCCCTTCATGCTAGGCTTGCGCCAGGTCCCGCAGCGCGAGTGAGCGAAGCTAGAGATGGCAATTCGGAGTTCTTCTTGAGATGCTGTCGTCATTCCTTTCTTTCCCCGTCTGAGCGCCTGGATACTTGACTGGATACAACCTATGCCTACCTGCCTGTACGGCCGCGATCGGTGTCTCGAAATATACACGGAATTCGTTCCCTAAACCCTAGAGTGCAGTATATCGGTGCGACCCGACCTCAACGCAGTTTGTTGAAGGACTACATGCGACAATGGAGCAGCTCAAGGGCCTCCACGCGAGCGTTATCCTTGCCTCGACTCGCTAGGGTAGTTATTGCCCTCCGTAAGCACTTCCCCTATACTGGGGAGCTCGAGCGAACCAGCTTCTCGAGGATATCCCACGTCCATCGTCGATCCACAGGACCTGCCTTTCCTGTCGACGCGTGCTCCCCGGGCGCCCACGCTCGCCGCGCTTCTCTCAGCCGCAGCGACGAGCGTGTGCGCTCTCGGGATCCGAAGAATCGCGTCGCTCCACCTTCGCCGCGGACGTCGTGGCGTGGCGATTCGAAGAGCGGTGATCAAGCTCGCTCTCTCCCATAGGTTAGCTGTGAGGCTTGTGATTGCGCGGATAGTCGCATAGCCGGACGGAGTCGTGTCTGCCAGCATGCAGGCAGGCTGCATGGGCATGCCAACGCATGCTCGTGCTCAGCGCCGTGCCGTGCTTAGCTACGGCTCACGGCGAAGCATCCGAACCCGGTTAGTCGTCAGTCCGAGGAGAGACTATACTTGATATCGCGCACTAAATTGGGAGGTCGGAGTCGAGTAGCAGCACGAACCCCGCTGCACGCTTCCTCCTCCGTCAACGAGTCCGACGACCGATATAGCTTGCGATGCACTTCGGTCATATATTCGGGCCTTCGGCCGCCGGGATCTCATCCTGAAGACAAAGAAGAGGAGGCCGCGTACGAATCGGTTTGACATAAATTGAGCGAGGTGCGGAAGCACGGCGGCTACTTGAAGGCGGAGATGAAGTCGCTTGAGCTTAACGGAAGGGTGCATCTGGTTTGCTCGGACGTTGTTCAGTGTGGCACGTCTTCGATGATCCGAGGGATAGCATACCTGGATTTCGAGCCTGTTCGAGTCGGGGCCTGCCGTCCCTCGGTGCTTGGCTGCTTAAAGCTGAACGGGCGGAAGTTGACTGGTTAGTGCGGGCAGTGAAGTCGTGGAGTTGGCAAGCAAATTGAAGCAATATCGTGATCATTTCATGCAATACTGTTGGTTTCCCTGTAAGTTCTCAGACTGATCATACTGAGGAGAGTAATGGTCGCGGCCAGTGTTCAATCGTTCACCCTCGTTCACCGCACAAGCGGGACGTCGGGAGTCGGAACCGGGACGGTGAACTTTGCATCTATTTGGCCTCTCACGGGCGCCTTTCCCAAAACGCTACTCAACGCCACGACGATTAGGGCGCCTATCTGGGCTGTTCTCGTACTTTCGTTGACTGATCCATATACGGTTGCTCCAGCAAGTTCGCGAAGAATTTGTTGCCCCATGACGCCTGGAGAAAGCTCTGGCTACGACCTTGTCTCGGGTATAAAGGAGGGTCACCTTGCGCTCAAGCTGGTCAACAGAATACCAAATACCTGAAATCGTTTATACCCTCCAATCGCTCAGCTTTCCTCTTCTTCATCACCTTCACCCCCTTCTTCATCACCAATGTCTCTCGTCAACTTCTTCAACGACTTCAACGATCCCTTCTCCGAGTTCGACCGCCTCTTCGATGAGGCCTTCGCTCGGCGCACCGGTGGGTCTGCACGCAACAACAACAACCAGCTGCAGACCCAGCACGCCAACAACGCGCCTCGCGTCCTGCGCCCAAGGTGAGTAGTCCTTTTTAGAGTCCCTGTAGCGAACCTTGTACTGACGTTCGCCTGTAGAGTCGACGTGCACGAAGACAAGGAGAAGAACCTCGTTAGCGCGACGTTCGAACTCCCGGGCATCAACAAGCAGGACGTGAACATCGACTTCCGGAACAACGTCCTCACCGTCTCCGGCGAGTCCAAGGACGAGTCCGAGAAGCAGGAGAACGGCTACGTCGTTCGCGAGCGGCGGTTCGGCCGTTTTGCGCGCTCGCTGCCCGTCCCCGAGGGTATCAAGGTACGTTAACTTTCTCATCGCTTTGTCTATACGGATCGTATGCTGACTTGTTTCTTGGGCAGCCCGAGGAGATCAAGGCGTCGATGGAGAACGGTGTCCTGACGGTCACGTTCCCGAGACAGGCGGCGGAGCAGCAGCCCAAGAGGATCACTGTCTCTTGAACACAGTCGCAGTTGCCCGAGTTGACTCATCATCATCTTCACCACTGTATCCATAGTTGACAACCTTGTAAATTAAGTGCCATTCGTTTGATGAACACTCGTTTGCAGTATTTCTTTAAAGTGTGCGTCCTTGATCGTTTCCACAGTCGCGCCCGGGAATTGTTTGCCTTGTCGCTATAACCTACTGTATGGCGCGGTGCGAGCCGCCTTCCTGACGACCTGACTCATCGCGACGGTATGGATTGCATATACTGTACAGCCCTCCCCGATGACCTCTCAGAGCTGAGGGGGAATTGCCCAAGCCCATTCTCCTGATCACAATCCCGATGAGTGTCACTTCGCCCACCCGGCTCACGAGACGCGTTCGTTCAATTCAGCTCTCAGGCCTCAGCCCTCACAGACTCACGGCGTAAAGCGGAGAAATATCGCCACTGGGAGCGTATACACGATGTGATAGTATGCATCATCTGTGGTCTACCAGCAACGCTGCATCGCGGAACAGTCCTCGAGATATACTCTCGGTGTCCGCCGCTCCATCCAGTGTGGATTCATGTTGACCCGGTGTCCTCTTGCAATCCGGAAGCAGTGAAAGGGAAGAGGTTCTCCAAACCAGGGCCCCGTATGACCTCAGCTGTCGGATCTTCTCGGGATGAAATGCTCCTCGGATTGCCTTCGCTCGCGGCCGTCGGGACGGTGCTCTCGCCGGCACCGGCCAACTCGTCCTTCGTGACGACGGCGAGCAACTTCTTGAAGTCCGGTGTGCCCAATCCCGTCGCCTTTGGTGGGAGTTGACATCAGCCCCCATGCACAGGTGCCCAATAAAATATGGGCGTACCGGATCCCATCCTGTAGCTGCCGATAAGCCACTCGCGCCGCATCCCACGGCAGAGCCGGAGAGAACATCGTTGAAGGCCGAGGTAGCGTTCGAGTACAAGAGCGGGTTCAGGAACCCCAGAGGACTTTTGCCTGAACCAATCAAGCGGTCATTGAGCAGCGCGACCACGGCGGCAAACGTCGCGCTCGATGCGCTCGTGCTGCAGATGGTCTGCGCCTGGCCGTCGACCAGGACGGTGAAGTTGGAGCCTTGCGCAGAGACGTCGGGGTAAGCGCGGCCGGTGGTGTTCGTCGAGAGCGTAGCGTTCCCGACTTGCTTGAAGTAGCCGTCCACGGCGGTGCGTTGGTAGTCTGGGCGAGGAAAGATGTTCGAGAACCCGCCTGAGGAGAACTCTGCCGCAGTTTCGGGGTTGAGCCCTTGCGTTCCGCCTACAGATGTTACGCTGAAGGTGATGATGTCAGACCATCCTGATCTCATCAGGATCCGGAGCAGGAACGCTCACTAGGGACATGTCGCTGGGAACATTGCACGAGGAGCATCGCTATCGCAAGAGGCATCCGATCCTGTTTCGGAGGCGTGGTCGCTTCCAGAGGCGACGATGACAGATGTTCCTCGCGCGCCAAGTTGAGCGTATGCGTTGCAAAGGTGTCTATCGCGATGTCAGAGGTGCGCGACAAGATGTGACCACCAAAGCTTACTGTGCCACTTCAGGCGCCTGCGCGAACGCTGCCTCGTCGAACGCGATGTTCGTCAAGAGTACACGGGGTGGGGTGTCCTGAGCGAGGAGGAAGTTCGCAATGTCGAGAAGGCCTTGCACGCTATCTCCATCTTGTTCACTTGGATATACGATGGTAGTGGGCACGCCATTCGCCAGCCCGACTACGTATTGGATACCAACAGCCTGATGGTAGATGCGTGAGCGCTTGAGTCTACCGATGCCCAGGACATCGACGCACCATTGATGCTGAGGTCGAGGCTGTACCGTTGGTTTCGGTTTGCTGACCGTTGACTGAGAGCACGGCGAACGACGCGTTCTTGAAGTCAGGCCGCTCTTGGGCCAGGAACATCTGGAGATATGTGCACCAAACTGGATGCGAACGATGACGATGGCTGCATACCTTCAGGTCGTCGGGATTCGCAACTTGATCAGCGAGGCCGCTCACTGCGATGCCGCTCCCGTCTGCAGTGGCTGGGTCAGAGGGGATGTTGTAGAGCGCCTGTAAACATCGAGGAGTCGTCACTTTCGCGCAGGAAGCGGCCTGGTTTTCGGTTTCCGGGTGTAGCGTAGTGAGCTGTCCTACAGTCTTGGGGACGTCCAGGGGCGGAGAGATGGGTGGGGGGATGAACCTGTTTGATCCAATAGTTCAGGGCCTGGGTCGTCCGATCGCGTACGGTGCGTCATTGTGTCCAACAGTTACTCACTGGGTGGTTGGGTAGATGACAGATAGGTGTTGGTCAACGTCCGCGGGGACGGAATATGAGAGCGTCCTCCAGATTGTCGTGTTCGTCGGCTGGTGCACGTATGCGGAGTAGTTGGCGCTCAACAGCGAGTTCGCCTTCTCCAGCGACATGCGGACCGTGAGCAGGTCGCTCGCGGGAGAGACGCTGTCGGGGGCGAGGCCGTAGTCCTGCAGCCACCCCATGACCGCGTTCACACTCTCTGGTGCAGGGGCAACGAGTGGCAGGGCCTGTGTTGCAGTACCTGTTTAGCGCACGACGCAGAGGGTCTTTCCAAAGCGACGCACCTGAGACTTCGACAGGTGCTGCCCGTAGGCACTATCGAGGGGGTCACTCGTAGCTCTCAGGGAATCGAGCAGCGCTGTGCTGTTTCGTGCATCGGTGCTGATGCCAATGGTGAACTTCTGGAAGGTAGATCCGGCCAAATTTGAAGATCTGGAGGGTAAGTACAAGGCTGGCAACGCCGGGCCTCGGGGAAGCGACGAGGAAGGCCAAGAAGTGGACCTGCCCAGGGCCATTACCACCAGATGCAAGAATACGAAAATTGTGAGCAAGACCATTAGGAAGAAGATACAGTAAGAGGGGATGAAGAAGGGAAGGGTTGGCTCACAGAGCTGATTCTCTGGGTCACCGAGACGTACCTCTTATGTATCTAGGGAACATGTGTTTGCGCAATGGCGTATCGCCAATTGTGGATGCCGTGGAACGAAGTACTGCCTAAGAGATGTTCGCAGATATGAAGGTTCGTTTCATGCAACCTCCTGGACACCGCAACACTCCGCAGGGGTGAGGAGCAATCGAACGTAACAAGAGCGACCCATCGCATCTGGTTGGGCGGACTGTTCAACGAGTTCGTCACTGTAGAGGACTTACGCACTCACCACACTTAGGTACTCTGATGATCCATAGGTTGAGAGGCGAGGCAAGGCTGCTACTCATCTTAGTTGCCACCATACGCGCTGTCGGTATCAGTGGCTCAAACTCGACCCTTGGGACGGTTGCAACCGGTGCCCTTCCGTAATGGCAGTGTCGATTCTCGGATCGTGATTATAACCACATCTACAACAGGGATCGCGTTCATACGACCTGGAAGCGAGCAGAGACTCAGCATACGGTGACATAGCGCACTGCGAGCGACGGCGACAGCAAGATAAGAATATACGACACCACACGACCACACACGACCCGCCCCTCCCCCGCCTCCCCCCTTCCTCCTCGATCCGTTCGCCCTCGTTCTCGAGCATGATCAGCCCGTCCTCCTCCAGCCGCCGCTTCTTGCTTGGGGTGAACGGCGCGCCCGCGCCCGCGTCCGTGCGCGAGCGCTTCGCGGAGGGGGCGTCGAGCGCCTCGATCTCGTCGTCGGGCGCGGCGCGCTTCTTGCCCGCGACCGCGACCGCAACAGAGACGGGTGGCGGGGCGGGGGACGGCGTCGCGGGGCGCGGTTTCTCCCTGCGCGGGGGTGCGGGCAGGGGCGAGGGGAGGATGAGCGCGGGGCCGTCTGCGGGGTGGTCAGGGCTGTATGCGCCCCATCAGCTTCAGTCGTTGTACCGCTGGGCAGGACGAGGAAGAAAAAGAGAGGATACGCACGGAAGGACCCCGATGGCGACCTGGATCGTCGCGAACTCGCCGTCCTCGTCGACGATCGCGAGGAACTTGCCGCGCGTGACGCTCAGGCTCGCGAGCGTGCGCCCGTCGTTGTCGTCCCAGTCCGGGTCGCTCAGCACGCGCTTGTCCTCGTACACGCTCACCTCCGCCGGCCCGTCCCGCTCGCCCTCGCCGTCCGCCTCGCTCCCGTCCGGCCCGTGCTCGTTCTCGCTCTCGCTCCCGCCGCCGTTCGCGCCGCCGCTGCCTGCGCGCCCGAGGACCCCATCGACGACCTGGCGGAGCGTGACGCGCGCGGGGTCGCAGAGGACCTCGGTGTACGTGTCGCGGCAGACGCCGCATGCGGGGTTTGGCGGGCACATTGTGATCGCGCTGAGGGGCATGCTCGGCTTGAACTGTACGTGCACGTTGCGCAGGGACGAGTATGAGCGTCGGAGGAGGTGGAGGGCTTGCAGCACGATGAGCCCTGCGATGATCGCGTTTGTCGTCGCGATCGCGGGGATGATGTTGCCAGCCATCTCTGAGGGGAGAAGGGGGTCAGCGAGGATATCGATGGGAGGGAGGAGAGACGGACCTTTGATTTCCCAACGGCTCTTGCCTGGGATACCATATGCCGCAGAGCGAAGGTTCGCAGCGGCGGTGACGAAGTCGAGCGTGTCGTCGTCGTCCTTGTCGAACGAGATCGTATCCTCTCCCGCTCGCAAACGCGCAGCGAGGCGCTCCGTACTGGACATCGCTTCATGAGACTCCGCGCAACCTCGCCGCGCATAGGAACACGCACCTCGCGACGAAGAGCTCCAGGTTATCTTGCAATGAGAGCGCACGTTGGTCCTTCAGCTTGGCCCCCGCGGATGCCGACGTGCTGGCAGTGGCGCTGCTGCCGTTCAGCTGCTTCTCCGTAGCTGAGCTGCCGGCCGTGCCGTTCGTCTGCGGGGCAGCTGAACCGTTTTGCGATGTGCGAGAGAGGCTGAAGGTCCCAGCGCGGATGGCGTCGAAGTCGAGGGGGATGGGCGGCGCGCGCGAGCGCCACATGTCCGACATTGAGAGTAGGTTGAGGATATCGGAGTGGAAGACCTACGCATATACAAAGATAGGAAGATGTCCTGTCAGAACAGGGGCTAGAACGTTGGAATCAGGTATCGAGGAAGGACGAACCTTGTCGAAAGCCTGCTTCGCAGCGCTCGAGGACGACGATGCGTCTGCAGACGTAGAGCGCAATGCCTCACGCACAGCTTTGAACGCTTGCGCCTCCTTACGGAGGGCTGCGATCTCCGACGCTACAGACCGCAAATGCTCTCAGTCAATGTATATGCGATGCTATGGTGGGCAGTCTCACCATTCTCGCCCTGCTTCTCGGCCTCATCAAGCTCACTGCCCGAGTCCTCATCTTCTCCAAATAACTGACTAAACGCGCAGCAGCAGTGTCAGCTACCTTCGGGTCGAAAGATTGCACGAGTCTGTGATTGACTTACGGTATGAGGTAGCTCTTTGCCCAGACGATACAGTGTATCGGCTGGGATGGTGTGGAGCGGATCGTGCATACAGGGAAAGTCTTTGGTGTGGGTTTCGGTACACAGTCGAAGCACTCCGCACGGTCCTGTGTGATCGGATCGTTATCATCTCAGAGAACGGGAGGGTGGGACCATAGTGAAACTTCGCTGAGGCCAACGCACCTTCAGGATAGGCTGCACTTGCCCGAGATAGCCGGCGGTGCCAGACTCGACGAGCGGGACGTTAGCGGCCATACACATCTTGTTCACATGGCGTCGCGCATCTATCAACGAAGCCAACGGTCAGCGCTGTCAGTCCGAGCATGCTTCACCCTGAACCATGTATGCGCCGCAAGAACTTAGCGAAGTGACCGCGAGAGCGAGTAGTACGGCGCTCCGAGGGCCGGAAGAAAGCGGTGTCGCGAGGCTGTGGCACACACCGACATGCCGGAACGGGACATCCTTCGATACCAGTGTTGTATTCGTTTGGAAGGCGGGACAGAAGAGAGAACAAGGCGGGACGGATGACAGTAGCGAAACCAGAAGGGTCGCAAAGTCCAGGCAGCACAGATTTCTCCGACAAGACCAAGGGGCCCATTCACCAATGCCAGCAGCGCAGAGGTGGTAGACGGATGGCGCCGAACCAGGGAACGCAGCAGGTCGCAGAGGAGAGGCTTACCGAGGTTGTCGAGTGCATTCAGCACTATGTCGAATCCGCGGAACCAAGCGACGTCAAACTGAGGCTCCTTGATGTTCGCGTGTATAGGCGTAATCTTGACGTTTGGGTTGAAGGCAGAAGCGGTCTTGGCTGCCACCTAGAGCAAACATACGCGCTGGCGTAAATATCCGTCTGTGGCAGAGATAGAGTGCATCAAGCTGTGCTAAAGGACGTACCAAGGCCTTGCTCTGCTTCACATCCTTCTTGCGGAAGAGAAATTGGCGATTGAGATTAGAGAGGTCTATCGTATCAAGGTCGAGTAGGGTAATGTCGCCGAAACCTGTGAGAACGATGTTCTTGACTGTTTGTTGCAGGATACGCAGATTGAGAGCGAAAGAAACAATCCCCGGTCATATTCAGTCGCTTTATCCTCTGAGGGGTATACCAGTACGCACGAAGTTCACAGCCTATACCGCCCGCGCCGACCAGGAGAACCTTCGTATGAGACAAGCGACCATAGAGCTCCTGGCCAAGAATAGCCTTTGCATGCGCCGACCTTCCGCTCATGCTGCGCTTTTCAGATATAATCCTTGTACTAGGCTCCAGGAGTGTGGGCGAGAGAGGGCGCAGACGTGGGTAGCGCAGACAGAGGCAGCGGAGAGGGAGGAGAGGAGAGCAATCCCAGTCGCCACAACCGACGCCGGCGCAAGAAGCAAGCGCACGCGTGACCCCGTGCGCCCGTTCAGCCAGTGACGCGTCCCGTGACACGACGCGTCCAGACCGTCACAGAGAGAACGTGCTGTCGGCGACGAGAATGTACGGCGGCCATGGCTGCCGGCCATGTGCGCCGGCCATTGTCACAAATGGTCACATCACTCCAAGCGGTGACTCAGGGTGCCTGATGCACAGCCACAGGGTACGCACGACCACGGCACCACAGCCGCATAGCCGCGCTGTCAACACTTTGTCTGTCGTCCACAATGACCATGGTATTGGGCTATTGTTTCGTTGTGGCGCAGCTCGACAATGAAGAATCTGTGTCTATGAGCACCCGCGCCACCCTTCTGTGCTTGCCTCAAACTTGATCACCGCGCCACTTCACCGTACTTATCCACATCTTCGACCCGCCCTCGCCTACCACCCGTGCATATGGCCTGCTCTACATCTGCCCAGCTCGCGCGCGTCCTCTCAGCCATTCCAGAGCTTACTGAGTATTTCAACCTAGAGGACCTCAACCGTTTCTGTGACATAACGCGGTGATGCTCCTAAACAACACCCAACCGCCGACGTAGAAGGCCGAGAGCCTTTGT